>LPNX010036068.1:64463-116219 GCA_001517045.1 Pseudotsuga menziesii
AATGAGAGAGTGAAATCCTTGATATAATTAGTGTTTCTCAGGATGCTCCTCTTACACGGGAGTTAATCACGAGGCAGTGCACGTGATTGTGATTGGGATGACCCCTAGTCACTTTCTGTGAGCATTGGAGATATTTCTAGGATTGTATTCGTATTTGGGGGATCTTTCGAGAGTTTTGGGCTTTGCTACCCTGCCCATACGGTCGATCTCGCTTGCAACTGTCTGCCTGAGAATTGGTTATATTGGGGTGAGCTTAGTTTCCTTACCTAGGTATCACAGGGGGTACTTCCAGAGGTTATTTTATAGGTGTCCCAACCAGGTAGAGGTGGGACAACACAATCTCTTTATGCGTTGAAGCTAAGGGCCACTATAATGGGTTACGTACCTTTGCTTGTAATGTATGGGATTTTCGAGCCTCTCCTAAGCAAGACATACCTGCTACATTCAGGAGCTCACATATCCTCCCCTTGGTTTGCTTGTATTTTGGCTATAGATTTTCTTAGGAGTGTGCTCTTTATGCGCTAGTTAGCCTTTGGGATCATGGTTACTTGAGTATATTTATGCTCTCTTGAGTTTGGGTCCTTTTATTTTCAGCATTCCTGGTATCCTATTACCCATCCTTGGTCCTAGTACGAACCTTAGTGTTGAACTTGGGGGCATCATAACCCCTTACCATGCTCATAGATTTGGGAGTGGTCACATTCTGCCCTCTAATCCATTTGTGAAATATTTTTATTCCCTTCGCTCGGTATTTACAGCAGTGGTCACCCTCACGGGGGTGGTAGTGGATACATGAACGTTGGGTCTACACCTTACATTCCTTCTTATGTCCCATCGCTCACTACATTGTTTCCTTTGAATGTAGTTGTCATGATCAATCCTCCCGGTGGCCTATAGTTTGGAATCTTTACTGACGGTTTCCATCTATTTTGGGTTAATATTGTTGTCGTGTAGGGTCTAGTTTTTTGTACACTCTCTACGAGGTCATTGATCCGTTCGTGCCTATCACAGGTATTATGTCTAAACTGGCATATAGGTTAGGATTTTACGTCTGCTTGCATTTTGCATGACCTCATGACCTCATGACTGTTTCATCTTAACCTTAGGTACGAACCCATTCCATCTTGTCACGGAACCTTCTTGCTACTTTTAGAAGTGACATGTTGTGAGTGGTAGAGCTTTACCATACATGGGTACCCTAGTTATATCCTATTTTGCATTTGGTGCCCATGCTGATATTTATCCTTTAGGGTGTGGGAGTCCTTTGTATAGTACCGCCATGAATTTGAGCAAGAGCTTCATACTCCTCTTGAACTTTATGCTGGCTATTTCCCCGGGACTCCCTTATATATGTCAAGTTGTAATTGTATTATCATGAGTTTTTCTTGCCTTATTGAGCCTTACGCTGTCTTCCTTGAATTTGATTCTCAGCCATATAGCCCGAGCTTGCCTCATGTCTAGCCAAGCAGAGCCTTTGTATATATCCTTTGTAGCTTGATTCCCCATTTTTTACTGGGAGGGAACTTTCCCCCGAGTGTCGTTATCCTGCACATGTTTCCTTGCATTAAGCATAGGTATGTTCCACTTCTTGGAACTAGTTTGTTTGCCACTTGACACTAGTCTCCTCCTAGATTTGTAACTATAAATCACTTTTATTCTTTTTCAAGCTTTTCAAAAATATCTAAAAAAGTCCAAAAAAATAAAAAAAACCAAAAATCCGGACAATAAAATATGTTATCTTTGACAGCAGTCGAGTCGTGTCGCCTTCGAATAGAGCACTGTATATCACATCCATTGGTTGGGTTAATAGTTTGAATTTAGGAGCTGTACTCATTTTTTTGAGTTTATCTCCATCGACTAGTTAAGGTTCCAGTCCCTATGGAGCCTCTGTTGATGCCTCCTGTGTCGTAGAGATGTCCCAGTTTTGTATATCGAGTCTATGTTGCCTACATTCAGTCACCATTCGCCTTTATGCTCTTGTTCAAAGGAAGTTGAAGCCTGAGTTGGCTATTCCTCAGTTGCCTTGACTTTGCATGTCGGCCATTCCTGGTACTATTATTGGTTTGTGCACATCTTGTTCGAGTCCTTCCACATTATACAACGTTGCTGAGTACCTCATGTTGGTTGATGGGGGATGCATTAATTCTCTCCTTCCGGTGGATTCCATCCCATTGACTTCAGATCATTTATTCTGGGATAGGAGTCTAGAGTCATTTGAGTGCCTTGAGACTTACAGTCATCAGTGGTAGGTTCTCTCCATCGACAGCTTTGGAAATAAATCAGTGTCCCCTGATCGATGGATTCTTCCAAGTGTTCAACCTCAACACATTTATTCGCACTTATTAGATTGCACTTTAGTACCTTGATTCCCATTTTCATTATCAGTGGGTGATCTCGCGTCTGTTAATGGTATACATCAATGAATGGTAATCAGACGATGGACTACTATGTTCGACCTCAACACCTCTATTCACATAGTAGGACATGTAGTCTTAGCAGTGTGTGTAGAAGAATTTCCAGATTGGTGGCATTTCACATATGCTACCTCCTTCATCATGCCAGTGTTCATGAGATTTCATCTCTCGTGACTTGATTCCAGTGTATGTTAGATATCTTCATCCATTATGGAGATCTTGATCCATTGTATATCTTCAACTTTCATGGATATATTGATCCTTTGTATATCTTCATCACGGAGATTTTGATCTATTATATATTGTACGTGGCGATGACCACACATGTCACATTTTGTATATCATTCCTATTCATGGCCATTGTACTCTTATGTATCCAGGACTTTAGTCATATGCAAAGATTGATTATTGTACTATATTGATGGATGGCTAGTTCTTCCACCTGCTTCTTCATCACTCCACTTCTGGGATGGATCTATAATTTATTTTGGCCATCATGTTACCCCTCTAACCTCACACATTAGGGGGAATCTGTTACAACTGATTTTACCACACATGGCTGATCACACTTTTATGGCCTTCCCTATCCCTCTACAGACTCTTTGGACCCCATGGAACATTATTGTACCTTTGATGTTTCCAAGATCATCCATAAAAACACCTATTATTTATTGTACATGATTTTTAAATCCTTTCTCACGTATATACACAGATATTACCCTTAAAAACACGTACATCGGGATGTGTGCATAAGTCCAAATATTTTTTGGAGTTTTCCTTGATGTGGATCCGAGTCACTTTTCTCTTGGCCTTCTATATTCCTTGAGATCACTCGGATTTGACCTTACATTACCCGATTGAAGCACTATATAAGGAACCCCTTGGATACATTGAAAAGAAGGAATTGAAGAGCAAGAAAACTATAGTCCATTGTTTCCGTAGCTTGCTTATACTTGAGTCTACATCCCTTTGTCCCTTGGAGCACTTTGTGTTCTTCCCAAGCTTTCCTTTTCTTGTGAGATTTCTATCGAGAGATGGAGGATTGAGGTGGTGGAGGCCCAGGTGGAGGACTCAGTTTCTCCGGTTCGCAGACGTGCCGAAAGAGGTTGTCAATTATGTAATCTCTAATTTTATTAATAGAAATATCTTTTCCTGTACAATGATGTGCATTTAAAAGAATATTGAATCCATGGATGCATCTAATTACTTATGCATTATTGATTATATATGCTAGAGTAGGCCTAACACTATATTATATAGCATGCTTGCCTTGTTTATTGTTGTTGAGAGTAAATTGCTAAAGCAAGCGGGATTGGAAAAATCTCAACGGGGATCTACTTCAACCATCCGAAATAAAGTATGATTTGAGATCCTTTAGTGTTAGATGTTTTGTTTCTCTTACATATTGGGAAGGGATTGATTTCTATGGTTTCTCTATCTGTTTTGGTACACCCTAAGCCATAGGAACTTTTCTTCATAACATATCGCTAGAAGGAAACCCTCTTTATGTGTGAGGGAATTGTATTGCATCCATGGAGTGTTGTGAAAGACGAGACTATGAGAGAGAGAAGATGAATTTGTAGTGGATGTGCATGATTTGTATCCCTTCATTTTGTTGGACGATATAATAGAAATGACTAGAAATTTATCTGTTGACATAGCTCATATTGGATGAACCAAATATATTGGTGTCTCTCTTGAATTTTGTTTATGCGTTTATTTCTACAATTTGCTTTATACTATTGCTCTGCGATCCTATTTTTTTAACAGGTTTTAAATCTAATATTTTGGTTTATGATTGTGGGTGTATTTAGTTATAGATTCCTTGAAATCGTATTTCTACACCACGGTTTCCTCATCAACGATTCCCCACCATTAATATAAGATAATATGCGGATTGCAGGATGTAGAAATGTAATATTTCCTCAAGTTGTATCTCGAATTTTTGTAAGCTCCTTTCCACAATATCCTTTCCGCAAGCTTATTTCCACAAGCTCCTTTCTGCAAGCTCATTTTTGCAAGCTTCTTTCTGCAAGTTTCTTTCCATAATCTCCTTTTCGCAAACTTCTTTCCACAATCTTCTTTCTGCAATTTTTCTTCTGCACTGTCGATATTTTGCAGAATCTTTCCCGACCTTCGATCTTCCAGATTGCGGGTTCATAGAATATTTAAGCATTATTTTCGCAATTCCCTTTCTGCTTTTTTTCTTCCACAACGTCGATCTCTTTTAGCAAAACTAATCTCAATCGTCTAATCTTGATCTTTTGTGGAACTTTGGATTTTTCACCTAACTGTCGGAATTAATCCTTAACCGTCGGATCTAGTGCGGGGCTAATATAAGTCGTTTGATCTTGATTGTTGCGGAACAAATCCTTAATCGTCGGATCTTGTGCGAGATGCTTCTTGACGGTCTTATTTAGATCAAATGTAGATCTCACCATGACTTTGCGGATCTGCACGATTTCTTTGCAAAAATCCTCTGCGACTATTTCTAACAGTTTTGAAGATTTATATACACAGATAATTTCATCATGCTGCTTATTATAAGTAATTTATAAACACTCTCGTAGATATAGTTTCTCTGCTCTTCGATTGTTACATATACTCTATCTCCCGTTCATTTCACTATTCTGTAGTTCCACTCTTCATTTGTCTAACCAACTTTGTCATTCATACTACATATCTACTTCCACTCGAGCATTTTTCTTTGTTTCATTAACCATTGTTTACATCATACTGTCGACACTGTCTTGGAAGTCTTCAGATCAGTCATTCATGATGTCTTATCATCCATTGCATTTGTTATAAATGAACTTTAATGACATCATCATTAGGACACCATCACATTCCATGTCATCATATGTGTCATGCCACATCCTCAACTATGCCATGCCATGCCATCACTATTTTATGACATCATCATTAGGACACCATCATATTCCATGTCATCATATGTGTCATGCCACATCCTCAACTATGCCATGCCATGCCATCACTAACTTAGTCTTTCACTGAGTTTTTCCTATCATCATATCCACTGGTTATTCCTTTGTCATTCGTGAACACCTTTGACATCAATAACAACTATATACTCAACAGAGATATGCACCCACTATCTAGGAAACCTATATGCTTAGAGGCAGATTATCTATTTTGGATTAAAAATTAAAAGAGGGAAAATTTTCCAATTCTAGGTATGTCTTTCATTGTTATGTATTACACTCGCATAAATAGGAATATTTTTTTACTATGGTGAGCTCATATCTTATGAAATCACCCATCAATTGTCAAATTTTCAGAAAAATAGAATATTCTTCATGTTCTCGTATCTCATTTGCACATTATTTTTTTGCAATTCATTTGAGAAATTGGTTCCAAAGGGAGTTCTCGATTTAAAGGTTTAGCCGATACTAAATTGGTAACCTTGATTATTAAGACATCAAGCTTGATTCCACTTTTATAGGGTTTAGGATGCATCTATAAGGAGATTCAAGAAAATGATTCTTGGATGAGATCCTAATATATTGACATTGGAGGGTTGAACTTTCCTCATTGGGAAATGAGTGTATTTTTATGAGCTATATTTACTTACATCAACCTTTATGTATTTGAGGGGAGGCCTTATTGTCTACCTAGATTTGTTTGTGAAAGATTCTATCTTGTTGATTTTTCTTGACAATATAAAAAATGGTCTATTTTCTTAAAACAAAAGAAAAGGGACATTTTTTTTTACTATTATATTAAAATTTGCAAAGTTTGTTGTAAAGAATATCAATTACTTACATGAGATTGCACGAGCTTTTCATGCCTTCAAGTTAAAGAAAGTTGATGAAATTGAAGGTTATGATACTCAAAGGATTTTTAAGAGTCATAAGATGGAATCCAAGTATAGTGTGTGCATTTCAAAGTTGGATGAGAATGTTGAAGGGGGAGGCAAAAATGAAGACTTTAGTATGGAATAAGAGGAGCATATTCGTCAATAGATGATACCGTGGCCCCGGTGGCATGCATGCAATGGTTATTTCAAATGCCAAACACATGAAGTAGTCTTTGCAAGTCATGGAAACCCCAAGCGATTGCTAATAATTTGGTTCCATCAATGAAGAAAATTGAGGGTTAGACCTGAGTGTAACTTAAGCACAATCAACTAGAAACACTACTAGTGCTTCTAAGAAGGCCACCTTGGCCACTTCCCCAAGAGGAAAAAAAAACTTGGAAAAAGATGGAGGTGACAATGATGTTAAAGACCCATGAAAGTCTAACATTGACATTGAACACCTTTTTCTGTCTATCTCTAAAGGGAAAAGGTATCCAACAAATCATAGATGGTATTAACACAAAACACTTGAGGTGGAGTCACATGATATCGAAATAGAGAACAAAGGTAACCAATTATCAACAGAACTTATTTTTTGTAAATTTGAATATGTTGCGGCCTCAAAACTCCTATGCATTGAACACTATGCAACACCTATTGGAAATAAGAAACTGGAAGAATGAAGTGGATGTGTTCATGGTTGTTTAATGTTAGAAAAAATTAAAGGATACAAATTTGCAAAATATTTCACACTTATCCAACATGACCTGGTACTTCCAATTTATACACAACTACCACTGCTAAGAGATACATAAATTGATAAATTCCTCATTATGGTCAGAGATACAAAATGGGGTAGGGCTCACTGAAGACATTATGCCCCCCCTCTTTTTTTTTGGTCTCTGACAGTATCCTATGCTCCTATGCTCCTCACACTCTGGTATTGAAATCACTTAGGGTATTTTCTCTTCGAAATTACTCAATGCCATAAGCTCCTAGAAATGCCTCACAGTGGTCTTGAAATTCCCCAACTATGGTATACTCCAATTTTCGCAGGGTATGCGGCTCGAAATCTCTCGGGGTGATAATGAAATGCCTCATGGTGGTCTCGAAATTCCTTAGGGTGGTATCAAAATGCCTCACGGTGGTATTGAAATTCCTCAGGGAGTTCTCAAAATGCCTTAGTGCATGCTCGTTGAATTTCCTTAGGGTTGTTTCAAAATGCCTCAAGCTATTCTCGAAATATCTCACGGTGTTGTCGAAATGGACCCTTAATTGTCTCCTTTGCTCAATGGTCGAATATTGATGGATAACGCACTAAAATATCTCCTCTGATTGAAAATCGATTGAGGTATAGTGCACCAGTCGTGTTTCAACTGCAATGATATGTAATGTAGCTTGGGAACCAGTTGGTTTTATGTTTTCCTTTGTGTTCGAACTTCTATTCAATGCAATGGAGAAAATGCCTATATAGTTTAGGAACTTTGTGTTAAAATGTATTTTTAAATGGTGTTAAAATTTAATGTTAATTTTTATGTAGTTTTAATTTTTAATTTTGTGTTAAAATGTAATTTTAATTTTTGATGTTAATTTTTTAAATATTCATTTATTTTAAAATGTAATGTTTTAAATGGTCTTTTGTGTTATTTTTTTGGGCTCCTTTTATGTTTTTTTGTTGCTAGCCTTTGCTTCTATATAAATGAATGAGAAATAATATCAAGGATATCTCTAAGCCAAATAGATCTAAAATTATCAATTTCAAGGAAAATATAGATTATACCTCTTTTGGATTCATAAATTATTATGACTTCAAGAAAATCCTAGAATATACATCTTCCCATTTTAGAAGTATTTACATTGACCTTGGTCCTATAAATTTGAAATTTTCCCATGCCCCACTTTAGAACATTGCACAAAAAAATTATATTTGTTTATAAGTCACGTAGATAACAAATCACAAGAAATAAAGCGCCCATAAGCCATGTAATTAATACCATTTCCAATGTTAGTACTGAAATTGGAATGTTCTGATACATAACTTATGTATGGATAACATTTTATTTTCCATCCCTTTCCTAGCGAAAACTCAGACGTCAACCTAATAAATTTGAACACTAATCCTAATCTTAGGCTCATTCAAAACACACAAAAGGCTAACATGTACCGATTATAAATGATTTTGAGGATTCTTGTGTTGTTTACTCTGCTGATATGATGGAATGCATCATGTTTTTTTTTGTCTTAAGCTTGTGAGTTCTTATTGTATATTACTTAATGGCATTTTGGGTAACCACATGTATGTTGCGAATAATGATGCAAGAGCATTGTAAAATTAGGCAATAAGCTTGTATATTAAAGTATTATTTGCTTACATTTTGTATGACCCTAATGATCATGGAATAACACTTATAATAAAAGTAGAAGGTATCATATCCATGAGATCAAGGAATTTAACTCTAAACCCTACCATTTCCCTCATTTGGAGAGAACACGATCTTCATCTACATGATTCTAGGGAATTGATGAGTTAAGATGATTGATGGAATTGTAAAATAGAGTTAAGATGTGAATTATTTCCTTAAACTTATGGTGATTTGGTTATGTTATATATGCTTAAGTGTCACCATATTGAAAAGGAATTAGGTGGAAAACTATGAACTACTTATAGTTCTAATTGAATTGTGATCTTGAAATTGATTTTGTAAACTAGAGAAATGAAGGTATACACCTTGCATTTAAAGATTGAAAATTTGACATTATTTTGATTCATGTGATGCCAAACTCTATCATAGGAATTAACAGGATGGTTTCCTTTTGTAAATGGTCTTGTATTGTTAAATTTTTTATTTACATACCTATGTTATTGATGAAATGTTAGACCAATAAACCCTACTTTTGATATTGATATTAAGAATGTAGGTACACTACAAATTGGTATCATTAGCATATGGTTAGAAATCTAGGGGATATATGGATTCAAAGTACATGGATGATATTGTTTTTGGTATTATGATGATGATGAAGATAATATTGACATCAATGATAATAACGACGACGATGATGATGATGACAACGACGACGACGACGACGACGATGATGATGACGATTATGATGATGGCGATGATGATGATGACGATCATGATAAGGACAATGACAACAACAATGATGATGACGATGATTGTCATGAAAGTACAATGATGACAACAATGCCGATGGTGATAACGACAACGATTATGACGATGATGATCATGATAAGGACAATGGAGACAACAATGATGATCATGATAAATACAACGATGAAAACAACAATGATGACGACTATGACAACGAAGATGATAATGTTGATGATGACGATGACAACGATGGCGATGATGATAATGTTGGTGATGATGATGACGATGGGGATGATAATGATGATGATGATGATGATCATAAAGATAATGATAGGGATGCTAATTAAATGATGACGATGAGATGTTCATTGTTCACATTAATGGAAATGATGATTGTGTGAGGACATGAGGAATCCTTGAGTCTTGAAACCCTACCATACCATGATGATGATGATGACGACAACGACGATGATCATGATGATGGCGATAATGGTGATGATGATGATGATGATGATGATGATCATGATGAAGACTACGACGGTTATGATGATGATGATGATGACGACGATGATGATGATGATGCCGATGACAATCATGATGACAACGAAAACGACGACGATGATGGTAATTAAGATGAGGATGATGAAATGTGCATGATGAATATTGATGTAAATGTCAATTACGTGAGGACATGAGGCACCCTTGTGTCTTGAAACCTTGACATAGCATGATGATGATGATGATGATGATGATGATGATGATGATGATGATGATGATTATGATGGTGGTGGTGATGATGATGATGATGATGATGATGACATTGATGATGATGACGATGATGACGATGATGACGACGATGAAAAGGATGCTGACTATGATGATTATGATGATGATGATGGTTGTGATGACGATGATGATGATGGTGTTCGTGGTGATGTCGATGATGATGGGGATGATGAAAACAATGACGACATAGAGGATGGTGGTAATCAAGATGATGTCGATGATACATGCATGGTGGAAATTGATGGAAATGATGATTATGCAAGGCCATGGTGAGGAATCATTGAGTCTTGAAACCATACCATAATGTTAAGGCACACACCTAGCCTAACCTTATCAAATTCCAACACATACAAGCATATTTTGAAGAAATGTCAACGTTGGCCCTGTTCATTTCTCAGTATACAGGGTTGATGAAGATGATTTTGACCATCACAAAGGTGATGAAGATTACAAGGCCGATGCACCACTCGTGACTATGATGATTTTTTTTAATTTCCTTAAGTTGATAACCATGCCATGACATATAATAAAAAGTTTGTCTAATTGAAAAAAAATGGATTAAACAGTCTGCATTGGAACTAGTCTTTTCCACACTTTGCAGCCACAAATTATCATTATTTATGTACATTGATGAGAAATAATTGTCAAGATTCATAATATTCTTCTGATGATGGGCTATGCTATCTATCCTGAAATGTTGAGTGAATTCTACCTCACAAAAGATTCCAATTTCTGCTCGAACATATTAGCTTAGATGGTGTAGCACTATGGGGTTTGTACAAACCTTATTTCCCATTTGGCATCCACACTCAGTGTAATGCTCAATAGATTGGGGGTTTGTTATTGACTTAGCTTGAATTATATATATATGATGGTGACGACGATGATGAGGATGGTGATGAGGATGTTGATGCTAATGTTGATCATGATCATGATCATGATGGTAATCAATATGATGATGATGAGACATGCATGGCGAACATTGATGGAAATGATGATTATGTGAGGACATGCTGATGCATCCTTGAGTCTTGGAACCCTTCCATACTATCGAGGCATGTGCCTAGTCTAACATTGTCAAATTCCAATACATACATGCACAATTTGAAGAAATTTTAACGTTGGACCCATTCATTGCTCACTATATAGGGTCAATGAAGATGATGTTGATGATAAGGGAGACAATGAATATTGCAAGGCCAATGCACCACTTGTGAGTATGATGCATTTTTTTATTTCCCTAAGTTGATAACCATGCCATGGTGTAAAATAAAAAGATTGTCTAATAAAAAAAATGGATTAAATTGTTTGCATTGTACATATTACCTTAAATGGTGTACCATTGTGGGGTTCATACAAACCATATTTCCAATATGGCATTCACCCCTAGCGTAATGCTCCACAAATTGAGGCATTTTTATTGGCTTATATTGAATTTTCTATATATAATGGTGATGACAATGACGTTGGGGATGATGATGATCATGATTGTAGTGGGGATTTCTCTTCGACTATGTTGGGATAATTTTACTCACTCTCACGACCCAGGTCCAACAAACCCACAAGACCAATAAAACACCCAAAGATATCGGCCCTACAGATCAAGCTCAATCGACAAAACCCGCGACGCATGCATAGTCTCACCCGAGATATCTTAATGTGTAACTACCAGACCATGTTTCCATAGTCTGGAAGGGATTATAGTCCCCTTGCATGCAACCAAGGCACTCGACAGAGTCAGAAGGTTGGAGTATTTTACTAAATCGATAGCGGCGCAACTGTGCAACACAACCACAGTGCGACACATTATTTTCCTTGAAAACTTAACATCATTTGAACATAAATAATACTAAATGCTTCAACAATGCTTTAGTAATTCATTCATTCAACTGATTTCATCAATATTGCGACATTCACTTAAGAAATTGTTAGATTTTAAACATTAATCTAGCATTTCATTAGGATCTTTAACTGAGAGAACAACAAGCACAACAATAAAACAGAAGAGACAATGAACACAGTGTTTTTACTTGGGGAAACCATAAATGGAGACCCCGCAACTTCCTTAGAGATAGAATCAACACCAAAGTGAAACACAAAAATAGTAAGATGATCTCCCGACAGTAGTAACCTCTTTCTTCCTTGCCCCAGTGTCTTTCTCTTCCTCAGCTATGCGCTACAACTGAGTGTAAGTGAGTGTGTGTTAAATAGAGAGGCTAGCTCTCTATTTATACTAATTCCGGACTTGACTAAACCCAACTAGGGCCAACTTCACTAGGTGAGTCTAATAAACCTAGTGCCCTGGAGCTGCAGGGACTTTAACCCTTAGACAATAGGAGAGTTAACCACCTTGACTTGACATGAATTGTTTACATTATAGAAACTTCCTGATAGGAAAATCGGGGTATGACATGACTCAAGTACATTACAAATAAATCTTGGAATAAACATCGGGTTACAATACATAAGAAATACAAGTGAATACATTCTGAAGTTACAATTACATCAACAAAAATGAACATAAACAATACAAAATAACCCAAAAATATTCAACAAGCACATTCATTCGACACAAGATGTAACGTGGAAACCCATTGGGTAAAAACCACAAAGGTGTTCTTCATCTGGCACCTTTCAGTCTGTGACTTGACTGCAGACTGTTCGAGATATGCATTTTTGGCTCAGATTATTTCTTGCTCTCATGCTCTCTGGTCTTATTATGTTTTCTTATACTCCTACTGATACGCACACAGCTTGGATCTACTCTTCTACTCTATTATCTGCGCACTTCGCTACAGATTGACTCTTACAAATAGTCTATGCACACAGCTACAGATACGCATCTCAATAACCTTCTACTACTATCATACTTCTCTCTGATTCCTTCAAGTTTTTTCTAACTATGCTAACTTCTCACAACCAACAAAACCAACCCACCAACTAACTAACCATTATACAGAATGGGTTCTTCCTATTTATAGATTCTACAAGACCGCGTAGGGTCGAATGGGTACAACACATTTATTACAGTCATAAATATCCATAAAAATGTCTTTCATTACATTTATTACAAGCCATAACTAGCCACAGAAATGTATTTCAATACATTTGTATAGGCCATAACTAGCCACATAAATGTCTTTCAAGACATTTGTACAGGCCATAACGAGCCACAAAAACGTCTTTCAATAAATTTGTACATGCCATACTGTAGTTGCAGAAATGTCCTTTAGTCTTCCACCGACTCGAGTGTTGATGTAATTGTAACTTTAGAATGTATTTCACTTGTATTTCTTATCTATTGTAACTCGATGTTTATTCTGGGATGTTATCATGTTATGTCATGCCCCGATGTTTTGATCGAGAGAATCAATAATATAAACAAGTCATGTCAATTCATTGTGGGTAACCCTCCGATTGTCTAAGGGTTACAGTCCCCGTAGTTTTGGGGCACTAGGGTTATTAGACTCTCCTAGTAGAGGTTGGCCCTAGTAGGGTTTTAGTCATGTCGGGATTAGTATAAATAGAGAGCTGGAATCTCTCTTTAGCACACATCACTTACACACTCAAGTGTAGCGCATAGTTGAGGAAGGAGAAGACACTGGGGCTAGTGAAGAAGAAGGTTACTGCTGTCGGGAGTGCATCTTACTGTTTTGTGGTTTTACCTTTGTGCTGATTCTATCTCCGAGGAAGTTGCGGGGTTTTCTCCATTTATGGTTTCCCCAAGGAAAAACACTGTGTTCATTGTCTCTTGTGTTTGATTGCTGTACTTGTTGTTCTCTCAGTTAAAGATCCTAACATAATGCTAGCTTGAATGTTGAAAAACTAACATGGTATCAGAGATAACCTGAGAAGAAGACACTATGCAGCTGTGGGAACTAGGGATTCCTACTTTGTGGATCTCTCTCCATAGATTTTCAGCAAAAGTAAGGTGGAATAACTCTCCTCCTTAGGGTGCATCTTTCTATCGAAGCAGAATCCAATTATGAGGTTTTTCAGTTTTGGACCTGTCACCGCTGCCGAAAATGAGGGATTTTCACAGAGGAGGAATTTTTCAGTGAGCCCAGTTCTAGATTGATATCCTCCCCAAAATCGAAGTTAGGGATAAATTTCAAGGCATTTGGTTGGATAGAACTCTGGAAAAGCAAAACCCTAATTTGCTCCTGAACCAGCTCTGCAGGATTTCAGCTCAAGTGTCAGATCTGACATCTTGACCTGGTAAGATCTCAAATCTTTTGTATTTCCATTTGAGGTTCTCAGTTAAGATGTCTCATCATACCAAGCTTGATGAAAAGCTTGAGGGAGTTGATAACTTCCGAGCTTGGAAGAAGGATCTCCCTAGTCCTGGAAGAGAATGATTTAGACTCCTACATCCATGAGGAGGTTCCAGTTCCAGAGGGAGATGAGGCTAAGTCCTTTCATAAGAAGAAGTTGGTTATGGCAAAGAGAATCATTGCTGATTCTATCAAGGATCATCTCATACCCCAGGTGTCCTCCCTAAAGACACCTAAATCTATGTTTGATGCCCTAACCAAATTGTTTGAAGGGAAGAACATAAACCGGAAGATGACTCTGAGAAACCAGTTGAAGAATGTGAAGATTTAGAATGCAGAACAAATCCAGTATTACTTCACAATAGTTTCTCAGATCAAGGAACAACTAGAAGCTGTTGATGAAGAAGTGGAAAATGCAGAGATTGTGATGACTACTTTGAATGGCCTCCCTAGGTCATGGGATTCTTTCATCCAAGGAATCTGTGCTAGAAAGAAGTTAGTCAAGTTCAGCAGACTATGGGAAGAATGTTCTCAAGAAGAAGCTCGAATAGTAGCTCGAGAAGAGAAGATGGGAAGCGAATATTAGGCTCTCATGGTACACTCCAAGTCTCACTCCAAGACATCCAAAAGAACTCATTTCCAGAGAGGTAAGTCCTATCACAAAAAGGATTTATCTAGAGTCATATGTTATACATGTGATGAAGGAGGACATTATGCAAAGAACTGTCCTAAGAAACCAAAGCCAACAAAGAAGAGCAACAAAAGAATACATCATGCTCATGTTGCAGAGGATGATGAACCATCCAAGAAGAGAACCAGATATGAAAGTGAAGATTCTTCAAGTGAGGATGAATATGTTTTGATTTCCACTCTTACGAGAAACATTACTCATGGAAGTGATGATTGGCTCATCGACAGTGGGGCTTCCAAACATATGATAGGATTCAAGGAATACTTTGTAAGACTGTCAGAACATGAATCACCTCACAAGGTAAAGCTAGGAGATAACTACCAATGTCCAATAAAAGGTAGTGGGGAATCTTCCTATAAACTAGACTCTAGAAAGTCTCTAACAATGAAGGAACTATTGTTTGTGCCAGGACTCAAGAAGAACCTCCTATCCATATCAGCATTAGATGCAAAAGGAATGCAGGTTGCATTCATAGATGGTCAAGTCATCATGTGGCCAAAAGGAAAGACTATCGATGATGCGGTGGTGATTGGAGAACAAGAAGGAGGATTGTACAAATTGAAGGGCCATCCAGAACAAGCCTTGGTCCATGACATAGTAGAGCCAAGTGAACTTTGGCATAGAAGGCTTGCACATGTGCATTACAGAGCACTACTGATTGCAAACAAAGCTGTTGATGGGGTCTGCAAAGGATGTGTGAAAGAAAAGAATACAAAGAAGACATTTCCAAGCAGTGAGAGCAAAGCAAAAGGAATCTTGGAAATCATCCACTCCGATGTATGCAGTACTATGTCATCAAACTCACTAAGCGGGTATGCATATTATGTTTCTTTTATTGATTATTTTTCTAGGAAGACATGGGTTTACTTCATGAAGAACAAAGACGAAGTATTTAGCAAGCTCGAGAACCGTATTGAAAAGAAGATCAATATTTTTCGATCATATAATGGCGGAGAATTCACTTCAAATGAATTCAAAGAGCTATGCAAAGAATCAAGAATTAAGAGGGAGTTGTCCACTCCTTATAATCCACAGCAGAATGGAATTGCAGAAAGGAAGAATAGAACTATCATGGAAGCTGCAAGAGCAATGCTTCATGATCAAGACCTTCCTATGCACCTTTGGGCAGAAGTTTCTCGAACAGCGGTGTATGTACAAAACCGTACTCCACACAGAGTACTTGAGAACAAGACTCCTGAAGAAGTCTTCTCTGGCAAGAAACTAGAAGTCAACCATCTCAGAATATTCGGCTGTCCAGTGTACATTCACATTCCAAAAGAAAAGAGGACTAAATTAGATCCTTCAGGAAAGAAGGGTATATTTGTGGGATAATCTAAAAGCTTGAAGGCTTACAGAATATACTTCCCAGGATTCAAGAAGATTGACATCAGCAGGGATGTGACATTTGATAAAGATACAACCTACAAAAAATCCAGAAAGAGACCTACTGAAGAATCTGAAGAAGCAGAAGCAACCAGAGTTCATGATACAACCATGAACGAAGAAGCTCAAGAAGAAGATCGAGAATTTGAAGAACCACAAAGACCTGTAGATCCACCTCTGGAGAAGAATCCTCATAAGAGGAAACATGATTGGGTAAGAGAACTTATCCAAGGTGTGGAAAGATATGGGGCTCCAGAAGAGAATCATAGAGAAAGAAAGAGGACCAGATCCTACTCTGGGTATGTAGCTTTACTATGTGATTTCATTGGCAAAGAACCTTCCAGTTATGAAGAAGTGGCAGAACGGAAATAATGGAAGGATGCTATGATCAAATAATACCAATCGATCATGAATAATGATGTTTGGGATGTTGTCCCAAGACCAGAAGGGAAGTGAGTTGTAACTTCCAAATGGATCTACAAAATCAAGCATGCTGCAGATGGTAGCATTGAAAAATATAAGTCAAGATTTATGGCTCAAGGTTTTTCTCAGAAAGAAGGAATAGATTATGAAGAAAAATTTGCACCCGTAGCCAGATACACTTCCATCAGATCAGTACTTGCTCTGGCTGCAGTAATGAAATGGAAGATACACCAGATGGATGTCAAGACTGCTTTCTTGAATGGTGTAGTACAAGAGGAAGTATATGTGGAACAACCACTGGGTTTTGAGACACATGACAGGGAGTCTCATGTGTGCGGATTGAAGAAAGCCTTGTACAGCTTGAAACAGGCACCCAGGACATGGTACGGTAGAATTTATAGCTTTCTATCCAGTTTGGGCTTTACCAAGAGTAAAGTAGATTCCAACCTTTACTACAAGGTTGAAGATGGCAACCCAGTGATACTTCTACTATATGTAGATGATCTATTTGTGATAGGTATGGATGGGTTGATTGTTGATACAAAGAGAAAGCTTGTTGCTGAGTTCAAGATGAAGGACTTGGGTATGATGCATTATTTTCTAGGTATGGAGGTGTGGTAGAGTACAAATGGAATCTTCCTCGGAAAAGGGAAGTATGTAGTAGAGATCCTGAAGAGGTTTGGGATGATGGAATGCAAGGCTATGGCCACACCTATGGCATCAAACCTAAAGCTATTGAGTGATGCTTCATTAGAGTCAGTTGTTGCTATGATGTATCGTAAGATGATTGGGTCCTTGATGTACCTGACGAACACGAGACCAGACATTTGCTTTGCTGTGAAAACCTTGAGCCAGTTCTTGACAGATCCGAGAAATGTTCACTTGATTGCTGCAAAGCATATTCTAAGGTACCTGAGGGGTACAGTTGATTATGGGTTCAAGTACGATGCGAATCAGAAGATTAACCTTGAGGGTTATGTTGATTCAAATTGGGCAGGCAGTGCCATCGATAGGAAGAGCACTTCAGGGTGTTGCTTCAGTATGGGATCAAGTGTGATCTCTTGGTTTAGCAGGAAGCAATCCTGTGTGGCACTGAGTACAGTTGAAGCAGAGTATGTTGCAGCTTGTTCAGCTAGTTGTGAGGCAGTATGGCTACAAAATCTACTATCCGATTTATTTGATCTCTAGATGGATGCTACTTGTATACATTGTGACAACTAGAGTTGCGTGAAGTTGTCAGAGAATCCAGTGTTCCATGACAAGTCGAAGCACATCGAGATCAAGTATCACTATATCATGGATATGGTGCAGAGGGGAGCAGTGAAGCTCCAGTATGTTGCAATGGAGGAACATATAGCTGACGTGTTGTCAAAGCCATTGGCTAGGGTTAAGTTTGAGTACTTCAGGGAGAAGCTTGGTGTTCTCCAAATAGAGGTTTCATCCAAGGGAAAGTGATGAGTCCCATAGCCATTCTGATGAGCAAGTCAGATATAAGGGCTGAGCCATTCTATCATGGTGAGAGGATTGGTTCCTTCCTTGACAAATATGAGTATTGATATTCATAGCCATTCTGATGAGCAGGTCAGATATAAGGGCTGAGCCATTCTATTCATGTCTTAAGGATTAAGTTCCTCCCATGTTAGATGTGAGTGTTGTCCATTCTAACGAGTAGGTCAGATGTAAGGGCTACCGCCATTCTGACGAGTAGGTCAGATGTAAGGGCAATGGAATTCTATTCATGCCTAATTGATTAAGTTCCTCCCATGTTAGATGTGAGTGCTGGCCATTATGACAAGTAGGTCAGATGTAAGGGCTACCGCCATTCTGATGAGTAGGCCAGATGTAAGGGCAATGCCATTCTGTTCATGGCTAAAGGATTAAGTTCATCCCATGAAAAATGTGAGAGCTGGCCATTCTGACGAGTAGGTCATATGTAAGGGCTACCGCCATTCTAAAAAGTAGGTCAGATGTAAGGGCAGTGCCATTGTGTTCATGGCTAAAGGATTAAGTTCCTCCCATGACAGACGTGAGAGCTGGCCGTTCTAACGAGTAGGTCAGATGTAAGGGCTACCGCCGTTATGACGAGTAGGTCAGATGTAAGGGAAGTGCCATTCTATTCATGGCTAAAGGATTAAGTTCCTCCCATGACAAATGTGAGAGCTAGCCATTTTGATGAGTAGGTCAGATGTAAGGGCTACCGCCATTTTGACGAGTAGGTCAGATATAAGGGCTACCAAAGACCTATGAGGAGGTAGGCATACACCCATCATGAAAGAAGGCTGGCTCTGTAGAACTTCCTGTGACGAGAAGAATCATGAGATAACACATATGATGATGACCAGAGAAGATACAGATCGAGCTATGATCCAGATCCAGTTATGATGACTCCAAGAGATCTAGATCAAGTGATGATCCAGATCCAGCAGTGATGATCCAGATCGAGTGATGATCCAGATCCAGCAGTGATGATCCAGATCGAGTGATGATCCATATCCAGTCTAGTGATGATGTTCCAGATCGAGTATGATCCAATGACGATGTTCCAGATCGAGTATGATCTAGTGACGATGTTCCAGATCGAGTATGATCTAGTGACGATGTTCCAGATTGAGTATGATCCAGTGACGATGTTCTAGATCAAGTATGATCCAGTGATGATGTTCCAGATTGAGTATGATTCAGTGACGATGATCCAGATCCAAATGAAACATGACTTGAAGATGAAGAATACTTGAAGATGTAGATGACGAGATGATCCGGTTGATACAGAGAAGAAGACCAGTGATGAAAATTGTGTCAAGAGAATACCTTCCTAGTTAAGAGGGAGTGTTGATTTAATTGTAACTTTGGAATGTATTTCACTTGTATTTATTATCTATTGGAACTTGATGTTTATTCTGGGATGTTATCATGTTATGTCATGCCTCGATGTTCCGATCGGGAGAATCAATAATATAAATAAGTCATGTCAAGTCATTTGTGGGTAACCCTCCGATTGTCTAAGGGTTAAAGTCCCCGCAATTTCGGGGCACTAGGGTTATTAGACTCTCCTAGTAGATGTCGGCCCTAGTAGGGTTTTAGTCATGTCGAGATTAGTATAAATAGAGATTTGGACTCTCTATTTAGCACACATCACTTACACACTCAAGTGTAGCGCATAGTTGAGGAAGGAGAAGACACTGGGGCTAGTGAAGAAGAAGGTTACTACTGTCAGGAGTGCATCTTACTGTTTTGTGGTTTTACCTTTGTGCTGATTCTATCTCTGAGGAAGTTGTGGGGTTTTCTCCATTTATGGTTTCCCCAAGGAAAAACACTGTGTTCATTGTCTCTTGTGTTTGATTGCTGTACTTGTTGTTCTCTCATTTAAAGATCCTAACATAATGCTAGCTTGAATGTTGAAAAACTAACATCAAGCACCTATGGTCTTCCTAACCTATCGCTTTCCAGCCTTTACTCTTCTACCTGCCCACAGATTCTTGTTTCCTTCGTTGCACTGCTCCTCGTCACAGCTTTCTCTCTTCTGTGCTTCCTTTTCTTCATCGCGTGCCTGCTTTTCCTTTCTACTCCTGCACTTTTATTTCTTCCTTGTGCTCTTTCTTGGCCTAACAGGCACCCAACACTCACATGTGGCTCATCCCAAGCCACTAAGAAAATTTATGGTTCTGGCACTGGCTGCGCCAAGGTACCAACCTTTTCCTGAAATTCTTTGAGAATTCCTTGTACTTGGATAACCACTTCTCATACCTCCTCCGCTTTCTTCTCCAATTGATCGACATGGAAAAAAATGATATCTCCTTGTCCTATTCATTCTTCTGGGTCTACACATCCTCGTCAGTGGGTGTGTCTTCTGAATCACCTTTATCTGAGTTGTCATACTATTGTCATATTCTTCGTCTGACTTGTGTGACTAGTTGTTTTGCAGAATGCCCCCTCCATTACCTTGGTCATTTCCCTGGTCATTACCTTAGTCCATATCCTCATCGACTGAAATGCACCACTCTTCAGGCTAGTCCCAGATGACTGTTTCCACATCCTGGTCAGTTATCATGAAATGCATTGGCTGCGCTTCTTTCGTTGGATCCTACCGTAGCTCTGGGATGATATTGTGGACACCAGCTTGGAAATTTATGAAAGGCACATACCTTTGGACTGTCGTAGCGAGCAGTCTACGTTGGTGTCGCACTAATTCTCCTAGTGCCTCTGCATGCAAAAATAAATCTATGTTGTTATCCTTATGTCGGATCTTATATTCCTTGTCTTCCCAAAGGTTCTGATATTTTGTGCCTTAGCAAAGCACTGGGACATCCAGTGGCTGGTATTCTGGTAGGTCGAACCAAACTACAAAAGAAATCAAAATCAACAACCAGGAGTAGTGGAATTTTGTCTTACTTTCTTCCTGCGCTTGCACCACACAATATAGTAGTTTGTTAAGTAGAAACTACGACCAATTGATCATTACTCCTTATGCACACTGTTCTGCTAGTTCCATTGTCTCGACAATGCACTCAGTGGTCCGCATCTTGTGTAGCAGTTTGAAAGATAAAATCTTCGTGGAAAACCTCATTGTATTGTTAGTTATAGAGGAAATGAGGAATCCTCTGTTTGCACATTGGAGGTCATACTTTTCCTTCATCTTTGTCGTATCCCAATCCTTGCGCTGATATGGTGTAGGGTCGAGTCCTGAGTAAGAGAGACCTATGATCGAAGAAATTAGCTCGACATCAATAGGATATGGCCTGTCGATCCATAAAAATCCTCCGTGGAAGCAGACCAGGAGCTGTCTCACATAAGTGCTCACTTCTTTACTTCACCCAAAATGCAGCATAAGCACCAAGTTAACTAGGCCCACATGTTCTATATCTCAAGCCCACTCCATTGGGACTACAAGTTGTGGCACAGGAGATACATCTCGAACAATGAACATGTACATGTTTCTTTCCAGGCCCACCTATTTGCAAGTATCATTATCTTCAAATTGTAGCCGCATGAGCTTCAAAATGATGTTCATTAACAACAACACTCCACCAAGGATCTGGCGTGCAACCAAGGAGGAGTGCGCTCGCATTGGGAGCTTCACGTTAGGCACCTCTAGTGTCCTTGGTCAAACATATGCAGGTAGCAGGTTCCGCTCCTCTATAGTGGCATTCACTTCTCTTCGAGGTGGTAGAGCTGGTGTGTCCGTGGTGGAATTCCTCTTCTTCATAAACTTGGTCTCCCTTTCCTGAGGCCCTGATGTGCTTGGAAGGTCTGAGCTCAAAAAAAATGGTCATGGACCTATAGCTGGTACATTAAATGGTGGATTTTGAATCATGACCAACACAGGGGTTGAAGTAGGGGCCGAAACGACCGTAGGAACAGTCTGGGGATCCAATAGCACCATTGTTTTTGGTTCTTATTGTACTTGTTGCTATGCTTCAAGCGATGCAATCTCTTCAACTATCAAGAAGGGTGATGCTCGTGTAACATCGGATAGTTCACTAGTGCTAGAAATCGAAATTACCATCAGCTTCGGCTCTCACAGTTGCAGACTCTGGTTCTCTCTTCTTAACTCTCGCAAGTAAAGTGATTCTTGACAACGAAGGCTCATATTTATAGGCATGTGCTTGTCCTACATGTGATCATTCAATGGAAGAGTGATGTCTTTTTGATCACATGGGCTTCCCTTTCAACCTGTTTTATAATTAACTCGCATGCTTGAGCACTGACTTGTACTTGTCAGGACAGTTATGGCGAGGATGATGGATGGGACCAAAAATCACACCGCCACTTTCCTCGGACTTTTCAAATTAATGGCACTTCACTGTCATAACCTCCTAAATATTTTTGGGTATGCTTGCTTTAATGGTGTCTATTTGTCATCCCCGCTCTTATTGCGACTTGCATAGCCCTATCATAGACGTGTGACAAAACAATTTCCTTTTCTCTTTTTCTTCTCTCTCTCTCTCTCTCTCTCTCTCTCTCTCTCTCTCTTTAATGCTTTCCCCTTCTTACCCAACCATGTCATATCCATCATGGTAAGAATTTAGGTAGCTTCCATTTATCGTTCCTACGATCGGTGTTCTATCCAATTTTAGTGCGTTCACCTCAGTGATGTGCACGATCACATATGGCCCTAGACAATGCATCTTCAATTTACCTAGATGCTTCAAAAATTTGTTTTCATACAACAAAACAAGTCCTCTAACTTTGAAATGCTTAGTTTTAATATGGAGATCATGCCATGCTTTTTGTCTTTGTTTTTCTATGTTTTGATAAAATCCTGCAATGAAGCATTCTTCCTCCATTAAAATGAGTTGTGACAGTCTCTTCTCAACAACATCTACGTCGGTCATCTTCATTAGTGCATCGATTATTAGGCTCGACACAATATATTCCATCAGCACAACGACTTCTTGTCCATACACCAGTTTAAATGGAGTGTGTCCTGTTAATTGCTTGCAAGTTGTGCGGTACACCCATAGCACAGCTAAAACTTTCTGATCCCAATCATTTATGTGTGCATTGTATACTTTGGTTAATGCATTTTCTAGAATCTTGTTGAAGGCTTCAACCGTTCCATTTACCTGAGGATAATAGGGTGTCATTTTCCTATGTTGAATATAGAAGTTTGCAGTAAGCTCATCAATCATTTTGTTAACAAAATGCGTACCTTGGTCACTTAGAATAATTTTCAGGAAGCCGAATCTGGTCACCACATTTTCAAATAAAAAATTCACCCCAGTCACAATGGTACAATATTTAACAGGTGCGGATTCAACCCATCTGGTTACGTAGTTTGTCGCTGTGATAATATAACATGTGCCAGTATTTTTCCCAGGCGGACTTATAGGACCAACAAAATCAACGACCCATTTATCAAATGCTTGAAGGGTTATCTATGGTGCTAGCGACATTTCTTCATGTCTCGATGGTTTTCCTGTTCTTTGGAAAACATCGTAGCTTCAGCAAAAGATCTTAGTATCCATATGTATGGTCGACCACCATAATCCAACTTGCAATATCTTGCGCATTGTTTCCTTTCCAGCGTAGTGTCCTTGTGTGACACTAGCGTGTGCTTCACTCATTATCCAATGTCGCTCGTGGTCGAAAACACACCGTCGCAATATTTTATTAGGGACCATCTTTTATAGTTTCCCATCGATCAATGTAAAATCAATGGCTTTGATGACCAATTTCTTTTTCTGTGCAGTGGTGAACCCTTCAGGTGCACAACCTATACTCAAAAGGTGAATGATAGCCTCAAACTTTTTATCAACTACGGTAACCGCAAATAATTGCACATCGAGTAATTTATCCTCTAGGCTGGTTGGTTCTTCACCACTTTCTATTCTCGACAAGTGATCATGCCTCACATTTAGTCGGTCAGGTTTAATAATAACTTCAAAATCAAATTCTTGAAACATGAGGAGCCATCAACAGATCCTCCCCCCAACACTGGCTTGTTAACTAGGTATTTTAATGCTGCATAATCATTGTACATTTTAAAATGTCCACCCAACAAATAGTGTCGAAACTTCTACAGTGAATATACCATGGAGAGTCCTTCTCTTGATGTCATAGAGTATTTTTTCTTCGCCATTGACAATTTTCTGCTCGAAAAATAAATAGGGTGTTCAATCGCACCCTCACCCAGTTGCGTCAAGACTATGCTGAGCGTGAAAGATGACACGTCGACATGAACATGGAACTACTTCTTCCAGTCTAGAAATACCAATATTGGCACGGTGGCCATCTTGATCTTTAACTTGTCTAAACTTTCGTAACAAGCTTCTGTCCACTGGAACTTCACATCTTTCTTCAACACTTTCTCCATAGGTGTAGTTATCTCTGCACATCCTTTGATAAATTTTCTGTAATAGCCTGTGTGTCCTAGCACTGATTTGAGTTGTGTGACTGATGTAGTTGGTGGTAAGTCAAGGATAATTTCAACTTTCGCTGGGTTGACCAAGATTCCGTTGCAACACACGACATGTCCTAACAATACACTAAATGGTGCACAAAAAAAATCGAATTAAGCACAATCTGATACTCACGACAACGTTCCAGTATTATGCGCTGAATCTCAATATGGTATCTTACTAGAACAAACACAGTCCAATCATCAAAGTATACTTCAAGGAATTCATGTATGAAATATTTAAAAACATAAACTACTATTCTCTAAAAAATAGCAGGAGCATTCTTGAGTCCAAAGGGAATTACTGTATACTGATAGCAGCCCCATTTTGTGACAGAGGTCATTTTGTGTCGATCCTCGTTTGCTATTTTGACTTGGTGATAGCTAGAAAATCCATCGGTGAATGAATACATTTCCTGTCCTTCGATGCTTTCCAGTACTTCATATGTGAATGGTGTTGGGAATGGATCATGCAGGCATGCATCATTTAGCTTCCTCAGGTCGATACAAATCCTGAATTCACCTGTTGTCTTCTTATCCCAAATGAATAAAGGGTTGATCCATTCTGATTCTTCGATAGGTTCAATGATTCCTACATTGAGCATGCGGTATAAATCAACTTTCACCTTCTCTTTATACCTTGGATTCAACCTATAAGGTCGTTTCTTAACTGGTTTTGCATCTGGTTTCAGGGGCATTTTAATCTCCCCCAGATCTCCTACTATTCCCTTCATCTCTAAGAATTTGGTAGGGAACAAATTCTGAAATTCATGGAGCAAGTTTGTGATCTTTGCTATTTTTTCATCATCCCAATAATCTCCTATATTGGAAAACTTTGGATTTTTCAGTGAACCAATGTTAACTTTCTTATTTTTTAGTGGATTGAGGAACTGTTCGCTCGAAATACCACTTTCTTCGACCTTGTGCGTACCCTCTAATTCTGGTATGTTAATGTTGGTAGGATCATCATCTGGTTCTCCAACCAGATTGTAACAAGCCAACCAATGATGGATGGTCACGCTGCACTGGTGGGAATTCACCACTTTGACAGGGATTTCAACAAATATTTTCTCCTTTATTGTTTGAAGCGCAACATCGACTATCGACTAGTCATCAACAAATGCAAAGGTGTGCGCAAATTGTTGAACCACCTCATCCCAATCCTGATTTCCTTGTCACAAATCCATGGATGATACCAGCTCCTGGGTGTCATTTTCATTGTGTGTATGAAATGATGGACCCATTACTGTTGCGGTTATTCTGCAAATGTCGTGCGACACTGATTGAGGTGCTCGACAGGGTTTGATAACCCTGAGTACTTTTGATCCAAAGCTGTGACTTCTTCATCGAATTTGAATTCCAACAATATTCTGCATTGTGTCCATTCAGATATGGATTGCTTATGTGTACCCCACCATATAGCAGGCTGTTGCACCTAAAAATTCCATAGTTTCCTATTTTTCCTTTCAGAAAGCCTATCCTGAGATTCCCTTGGCCACATTTTTCCATCCTTGTGTAGACTGACGCTTTTTGCCTATTGTGACAGAGTGCCGAAGGTGCTCTGTCCAGTGGAGTAAGGTGCATCGACTCTAGTTTGTCTTTTGGCAGTAGGCACCGTTGGTGCTTCTCCTAGTTGAGTAAAAAGTGCCAATGCTCTTTCATTTGAATCCAAGTGTGCCGATCAACCAAAAACTTGAAAAAAGAATCTTCTAGAAGCTTCCTTGCGAAAGCCTCCATGGAGTTGGTTCCTACTTGCTTGGGAGAGCTGGCATTCGCCTTCCTCATATGTTGGGATTGCCTTCTATCCATTCCCCAAGTGAATCTCATTAGAATTGGCCTATAAATGAAGCCTTCATGGAGTGAGTGAAGGAGGCCAAAGAAAGCACCCTTATGTTGTTGGATTGAGATCTGAGTTAGAGGCAAGATAGAGTGAGCTTGTATGTGAAGATATTCTTATAGGTGTGGAGGATTATAGATCTGTTGTAGATGATAAATCCATCAACATCAAGGCTTGGTTGTACTTTACTCTCTCTCTCCTTATTAATACAAAAGTGTCCCCCTTTCCCGTATTTAATGTGTTTTAATTGTAGTTGAATAATGTTAGACTCCTTGATCACTAACATAGGTAATTGATTCGTCATGATGCTCTCACTTTGTGTTTTTGTCTTTTGATCTATTTTGCAGGTATTGAACATTGCAAGGATTTTTGAAACAAGGACAAAAGGAATTAAATCCAAAGTTTGCAAGGAAAGGAAAACTTTCTATGTCGTTTTGTCTGCAACTATGCAGAAAGGACACACGGTTTCATGTGGTTGCTTAAAAAGGGTACACCTTTTGTTTGGGATGACTTCGCGCGTTTGACAATCTCAAACATGCTCTCACCCATGCACCTATGTTGCAACCACCTGCCTATAATAAATATTATTCTTTGTATGTGGTTGCATCCCTGTCAACTATAGGCATGGTCCTAGTTCAAACAGACGACCATGGCCTGGAACGTGTGCCATATACTATGCTAGTAAGAGTCTTCTAGACTCCGAAACTTGATACTCACATGTGGATAAATTAGCTTTGGCCATGGTCATCGCGGTCCAAAAATTCTGTCACTATATTTTGCTTCACACTACTACTATTTATGCTGACTCTAACCCCATGTACTATGTTTTGACACATCAGGTGGGAAAATACTCATGATGGATCGTTATTCTCCAGGAATTTGAGTTGGAGTTTGCTAAAACCACCTCAAAGAAGTCCCTTATTTTTGCTGAGCTTATATGTGACCTTCCCCATACTATGGAGGAAACAAAGCCCATCAATTAATTACCTGATGAATAGTTGTTTCTCATTAGTATGATTGGTCCATGGTATGGAAATATTATTCTTTATCTCGAGACTTTACGATTTCAGTCCGCTGCTACTTGCGATGAACATTGTCATATTCACCACCAGGATAAATACTATCTCATTCTGAATGATACCTTATATAGCCATGGCATTGATTCTATATTGCGACGTTGTCTTACACATGAAGAAGCTGAGATCGTCTTAAATGATTGCCACTATGGATCTTGTGGTGGTCATCTCTTTAGGTTGGATACTACCCAGAAAATATTGCATGCAGGGTATTTTTGGCCTTTGATTTTGAAAGGCTGTATTGAAAATGCCAAGAAATTCAATCCTTGTCAAATGTTCACAACTAAGAAACACACTCATCCAGCTCTGCTCCATCCTGTTGTAGCAGTTGGCCCTTTTGCGAAATGGGGCATAGACTTTGTGCATTGTAGACCTAACTTAGTCAAGGGGCATGGCTACATTATTGTGGCCGTGGAATATTTCACTAAATGGGATGAGGTTATTCCCACATATGCTAAAGACAGGAAAACAACTACATTTTTCTTATTTAACCATATCATCGCTAGTTTCGAGATTCCTACGGCCATTGTGACCGACCATGGGTCACACTTCTAGAACAAAATGATGGCAAAAATTCATGCAAAGTTAGGGTTTCTCCATGACAACTCTACGCCTTACTACCCTTAGGACAATGGCCACGTTGAAGCGATAAATAAAGTGTTGAAAACCATGCTTCAACGAATGGTAGGGAAGGCCAAATAAAACTGGCTTTGCAACTCGTTTCTGCACTATGGGCCTATAGGACCTCTGTAAAGAATTCCACCGGTTTCAGACCTTTTCAAATGGTATATGGATTGGAAGAAACTCTCCTGATAGAATGTGAGATTCCTTCTCTAAAGCTTGTTGTGGAAAAGTTTCCTAACACCACTATAGAAGAGGAACAATTTCGGTATCTAAATAAGCTCGATGAAAGTCGTCGCGATGCTGCCTTAAAAAATGAGGCACATAAATGATAGATGAAAACCCAATATGACATAACTGTTCACCCTCTATCTTTTAGTGAAGGAGATATGGTATTAACTTACAACCATAAGCATGATAAGTTGGAGGCAGGGAAATTTGAATCTATGTGGCACGGGCCTTACATTATCAGTCGCATCTTGGAAAAGGGTGCATATGAAATAGTAGACTATGACAGGATACCCCTAGGTGAGCCACGTAACAGGATCTACCTTAAAAGATACTATGCCTAGGTTATCTAGCATAGGCTCTTTGTAAATAATGTTTATAGATTGTTGTGTGTCTTAATTTGAATGTGTGTTTTTTTGTATGATTTAAGATGTGTTTCAAAAACCCTACTTATGTATGTATAATGTCTAATGGACATATGGCCACTTTTACAAGGTTCAAAGACGATGCTAATCGTTGCACGTTAAATCTTGCATCGGCAGCTTGGGTACTATATTCTCCTACAGGTGATCTGGTGAGTTTAGGGGGTGTTTGTTTGGGTGCCTCCACCAATAATCTCACAGAGTATCATGCAGTGATTGGATTGTTGATGGAATCCCTAGCTAATGATGTAAGGGATATTAGGGTTTACCTATATTCAGAACTAGTTGTTCAATAGCTTAACCGGGTCTACACTGTCCGAAACCCCCTACTCCTTCGTACATTCGAAAGGGTTAGACTCTTGGAAAGGTATTTTGAGAAAGTCACATATCAACATGTTCCAAGAAATTTGAATGCTGTCATAGATTCCTTAGCTAAATGTCTTAGATTTTTATATTGCTCATAGTTAAAAATTCATTGTAACATGAAAACATACATGTAAATTCGTAAGTAGGCATACATTTCACACATCACATTTTTTGCACACACATCTGTAAATAAAGTTTTTCATATATATATATATAATTTTAAAACTGAGATAGAAAATTGGGCTGAAGCCTCAAGCTTTCAGTGCCCTCAAAGCACAAGACTGTCATAAGTTCAAAATATACATATACAGGAAAAAATGTGAAGCCTCAAAGATTTCAGTAATAATACATATACAAAAAGTGGAAAAGTCTATGTAGACTAGTCATCATCATGGTGATGTTCATGATAGCATATAATGGCCTGAGCCACTCTGCGGAGTAGCCTGGAAAATCTGTAACACCTCGGGTCTGACCCCATTTACATTAAATATATATGATGTATATATTGTAATTAATCATGGTGTGGAGCTAAAGGAAAAATCCCCACCATCAATTTAGTGTTTTATGTTTCGGCGATTAAAAATGGTTTCCGATGGTATTTAGTGCTAGGCAACACATTATAATTTTGGACATCATGTAAATATGCAATTTAATTAAAAACCCACAACCAACTATGTCAATGCAACAAATAATGAGATGGGGGCATGATTTCCTNAATATTCAAACCTTTGGGCCAATGGAGAAAAGCCAAATGTCAAATGGAGAACCCATCAAACGTTCAACTACCATTTTGTCTCTTGTGCCCAATCATTTAATTCTGCCAGAAATTGGTTGAGTTATTTATTGCATGGGACAGGGTATGGCAGTCCAAATTTGAATTTGGGGAAACACCCATTTTTGGGAAAATGATTTTTGACTTATGGGGCAAGTTATTGCCCAAAAATGCTACCCATTCCCTCATGCATCCATGTTTTTATATTCCCCACGTTTTTGGAGCTCCTGGACACTCTCATTCACGTTTTTGCAGTTTCCTGTGTTTTTTCCCCATGGCTGGGAAGTTGTTTTGCTAACAGTCAATGGATGGGATCTCTGCTGGGCATTTTTGTGGTTGTTTTCCTCATTACCTGGCTGGAAAAAACATTTTTGGGTTGCAAAACGAGCAGGAGAAGAGGCCCACAATTTTTGGGTGTTATTGAGCTTGTTTTGGCTACATTACGGCCATAAACGACTCTGAAAATCGAATTGCATAGGATGAGCTGTTTTACTCAATTGCCATTCCTGATTTTGGCCTCTGTGATGTTTTCCTTCAATCCCAGAACTGTATTTGTTGTGTGTACATATTTGTTTGTTCTCTGAACCAGTTTGGGAGTGCAAACGGGGTCTAAACTAGCTTGATAAACCTGGTGTGAGAAGGAACCTCACAGACAGATCTAGGGACATGACAAAATCATCCTGAGATTCCCGTAGTGTGATGTTGGTAGTGCATGGGTAGGTCATCAGTGGTAACATTAGGAATCCCTACAATAAAACACTATAGGTTCTCCTCCATATCTCCAAGCTCCTCATCTGCCTCGGAGTAGTAAGCCACCATATCTCTAACTCCAACCCACCTATGAATAGGCAACATCTTAGCTAGACAAATAGGTCCAATGTCCGCATAAACCATTTTTACTTGTCTCAGTATTATAGAATAAATATTAAATAAATAAAAAATTTAAAAACATGATGGATAGTGTCTCACCTAGATCATCCCACTCCTCCCCCTCGGGTAGTGGAAGATCTGGTTTCTTGCAAAATTCCCCCCCCTCATAGGCATAATCCTCGATCATGAGTAGCTGGCCTCTCAACCACCAAAAGAAGGCTGACCCGTAGACAACTTTGGGAACCCCTCCACCATGATGGGCCATAACATAAATCCATCTGAGCATCCTAGGATCCTCATGATCTAGTCTACTCACATTCATCTGGGGCCTCATGCGGGGCACCCTCTGTAGGATGAAAGACACTATCACAGCTCTATAGTTGAACTATTTGAGCATTCCCCTCTTTCTCTTGTTCAGCTAGTCTTCAGACTCACTAACATGCCCTCACACCAGTTGAAAACTGTAGGCTCCATACACTCTAGGGCATACAACATATGTGCCATAGTAGTCAGGTGGGCGGATCTAGTTTCGACCACCTTTCCGATGGTATAAACTACTGTCCTCAAAGTACGGTCCACTATCTGCTGGATATGAAGCTTCTTAGATTGGGCATGCATCCCTAATGCACAATATTGGTCAATTATATCATCCAAGGAAAGTTCACTACCCTCTATCATGGATAGAACCACTTGTCCCCCTCTCCGAGACAACCCAGTCAAGAAGTATATGTCCTCAATGTCTATAGTCAAGATGTGGGTCCCGACCGTAAAATGCTATTGCTCGCGGTCCCACATGTCAATAATATAATCCAAAAGATGGATGTAGGCCTTCATGCCTGGTACCATGAAATATTTTAGTAGCCCACAGTTCTACATGGCCTCTATGGTGGTTGGATCACTGACATCTTGAAAGCGTGTTGTTTCATGCTCACGCTCTTTCCATATGACCATGGCATCGATTTTGTTTTGTACCTACTAAGATTAAGAAAAAACATGCATTAGAAACCATTTCATGGTCAAAAGGAAACATAAAAATGCTGTTTTTAAATGGAAGAGAAAAACAAAAAATTGATTTTTGATGGATATGGGGCATAGTTTTTGCAAATACCTAGCACGTGGCGCCTTTTTCTTCCATGCATAGAATGCTCTACGCTTCCGCTAGTTGCAGACAAAGCGCCTACGATTCCTCTGTCTCAACATTTGCATAGCACCAAGGTTCGGTGCCTCTGTCGGCTGTGGACAAAGCACCTTTGGTGCACTTGTCCTAGCTCGATAGAGCGCTGTCATGCTCATGGGAAGAAAAAAATGGGGTTGCCACAATGCGCATTTTGGGTCTCCAAAATGCCTAAAAACCCTCAATGTTTGGTAAAAACTCTCTCCATACCAAGTAAAAACCTTCTATTTCCGGTTAAAAAACAAAAAAATTACCATGGGCATGAAAAGAAACTATTATGACACTTACCTCTTTCAAGCAAATTGGGAAAACGGTGGACCAAAAGCACTTGCAATCACCAACGGAAGCTCTCCTCTTTTCAATCCAACTCCCAACTCTCCAAATGGTAAAGTGACAATGGTAAAAATTTTTTACCATTACCTTCTATTTATATCATTTTGGTCTTTTTTATTTTTATTAATTAATTTAAAAAAAAAAATTCCAAAATTACTTTATAAAGTGGGTTTATTATTATTTGTTTTATATGGTTTTAATGGAGTTTGCTTTAATGTGTTTTTTGAAGTTTCCAGTTCAAAATTTGGTTCATGGCTATGAATCAAGCTCTTTTTGTCTTTTTCAAGCTTAGAGTGAAAATGAAAAAGTACCGAGTGTCTTTATACACTTTTCACATGCTTGTTAAATCACCAGTAAAAGAGTGTCGAGTCCACTTTTTCACTTTTTCAGACTTGTAAAAATTGGATCATGAAAAAGGAAACCCATTACAGATTTATATTTAAGCTCTTTTTAGTCTCCTTAAAAACAAAAAAATATTTCCAAGTGAACTTGTTACGTCCACGCTTGTAAAAGTATCAGAATGGTCGACTAGTCGGTGGTAGGTTATCTCTTTTTCAGACTGACTAGGCCTATTTACAAAAAAGGACCTTTTGGAGTTTACTTGTGTCTTCATTCAAACTCTTATTGAGTTCAGTTTCATCGAACTCATAAAATCAAATGATGAAAGACCCTATCTGGTAATGAAGCCATCCTTTCTCAGTTTCATAAAACATGTGAGAATGTGACTCATCGCTTGATGATCTACAATGAGTGTTTGTTACCCTATTTGAACTCGTAAAAACGAAAATAGGCACTCATCCTTTAATATGGGTAAATTAAGGGAAAGGGGAATGTTTTTCATTTGCATTTATGGTAGTTTACAGTCCACCTTTGAACATGGCACCTGTCTGCATTTGCATATCTAAACAGTTGGGTATTCATCTTGTCTCCGAGTGGATCCACTTTTGTGATTTACCTGAATCCTTTGAGTCAATTCAAATAATTCTCTATCATATTCCTTACATTACACCTCATTTCAATCTCATCAAGTCAATGCTTCCAAGTCATTTGTTGTGCCACAAATTGTTCAAAGGACGTCTCTTCCAAAAATAACTCATTAGTAACTCTAGCTATTTGATAAAGTCAGTCATGTCTGATTCAGTTTCATCGCTTCAAATAAAATCTTGTTCCATGTTTCATGTCACTGATGGGGGAATCATCATGGCCCTCCTTTGACGATTCTAGTCCTTTTGACTTCAACTCATCATCCATGAATTATATTTAGAAACCTAGTCAAGTACCTTGAAACCTGCATGCCTCAATGGCAGGTTTCCTTGCTTTTGATAGTAGGTTTTCATCAATGACCTCTGATTGAAATATTCTATCAAGTGTTTGACTTCAAAACGTCTATTCACACTTAGGAGAATGTACTGACATACCTTGGGGATCATTGACATTAATGATGATTTCCCTCGCACTTGTCAACAATATACATCAATGAATGGTAATTAAGTGGTTTCTGCCATGTTCAACTTCAAAATATCTATTCACATGGTTAGAATCATATCAGTTGGGATTAGAATGAAGAACCTGAGTGATTAGGCTTAATCACTATAGTTTCCTATGCTCAGGATGCGTTTGGAGATCAGTTAGAGTCTCGACACAGATCCACATTGTATGCTTGGTGGTTGTGTTCAGTATTTAAGGTCGGGTAACATGGATCTAAATTATATGTTCCGTAGCCATGTTCTACATCCTACATCAGTTGTTCATGGATATACAATGTATTTTTAGTAGCCATGATATGGTCATCATCATGGATCTGCAGTGTATTGGTTCGCAACCATGATTAAGTTGGATTTAAGTCAGTTACTGGTCCTATGTCATTTATGAGCTCATCCTCTTATTGCCTCTATACCATATTTTTATCTTGGAAACTATTTCACCTATCACTTCCTTCTAGCCTCATACTTTGGGGGGCATTCTGTTGCACCTGAAACAATTCCATAGTTGCTTGTTTTGCCTTTCAGAAATTCTAGCCTAACATTCCCTTGGCCACCTTTTTCCATCCTAGGGTATACTGACGATTTTTCCCTGTTGTGACAGAGCGGTGACAGAGTCTCTATATAGTGGATCAAGGTGCATCGACTCCAGTTTGTCTTTTGGTAGTAGGCACCATCGACGCGGCTCCTAGTTGAGTAAAAATCATCGTCACTCTTTCATCTGAAGCCAAGTGCGTCGATCAACCAAAAAGTTGAAAAAATAATGTTCTAGAATCTTCCTTGTGAAATCCTCCATGGATTTGGTTCCTACTTGATTGGGAGAGGTGGCATTCACATTCCTCACCTGTTGGGATCACCTCCTATCCATTCCCCAAGTGAATCTCATGAGAATTGGCCTATAAATGAAGCCTTCATGGAATGAGTGAAGGAGGCCAAAGAAAGCACCCTTATGCTATTGGAATGAGATCTAAGTTAGAGGCAAGATAGAGTGAGATTGTAAGTGAAGAGATTATTGTAGGTGTGGAGGATTGTAGATCTGTTGTAGAGGATAAAGCCATCAACATCAAGTCTAGGTTGTACATTACTCTCTCTCATTATTAATACAAAAGTGTTCCCCTTTCCTGCATTTAATGTGTTTTAATTGCAGTTGAATATTGTTAGACTCCTTGATCACTAACATAGGTAATTGATTTGTCATGGTGCTCTCACTTTGTTTTTTTGTCTTTTGATCTATTTTGCAGGTATTGAACATTGCAAGGATTTTCGGAACAAGGAAAAAAGGACTTAGGTCTGAGGTATGATTTTGGTTTCATGTTATTCAAATTGATTATCTAGGGGAAGGATATACTGCTGTGCTATTTTTTTCTACACCTTTGCTTTGTAGGGTAGAGGAACAACTCTTTTCCACAAGAGGTGTAAAATTCCAGCTAACACAGGCGTATCTTTCAGCACATAGTCTAACTTAGCACATAGTCTAACACGGACAAGCATTGCGGTTCTGTTACCAGTCCTTCAAATTCACTTAGAATGGTCGTAAGGTTAGGTAGTCCCTCATACGTGGGTAACTCCCTCGACTGATTCTCCACCCATCGCACAGACCTTGTAACGCTAGCGCATCTCCTCATATAGATATCATGCAGTCTATTTTGCTAATTCTCCAGTGCCTTTCCTGAATCCGATGTGCATGAGCTAGTACTACGCCAACTCAGGTTCCCATCCGTTGTAAGATTGATGTAATCCTATTTTAAGGCAGTGACATTGTAAATATGGTCTAGATAATCACCCTGTCCTTCATTGTAGACTAGTTCGACATATTGTTGATCCCCCAGAGGATTATTTTCTTAAAATTTATGATGGTCTGATTATTTATTGCCCAATCTATCCCCAAAAGCATGGGATATGGGTTTGTGTCGTTGACAATATTGATAGCCTCAAAATTTGCAAATGTGTGCAATCCCTTAATGTCAATAGGAACTTGACTTAGCCTACCAATCGGTAGGACCTTTGCCTAGTTTGCAGGCCTCAATATGACAAGGGACCAGTACAAACGTGGCTTGCCCATGCTTTCCCAAGTTTGTCGAGCCAAAATATTGACGTCCGACCCCAGATCTAGGATAATATAATCCATGTCATAGTCTCCTATCTGTGTAGTCATTCTTAACTTGTGCTTGGTTTTGAATTTTGTTTTGACATGGTCAACTCCTTTCTTAGGTTGCGACGTGGTTCCTTCTATAACCGCTTGCAATTCCATGACAACACCTTTATCATGGATCAGTGCTAAGCAACTTGACAGAAATGACTTGAGCTTACTAACCTTGTTTGGGGCATGTTTTCAGAATATTTGTTGGAAACGTTCAGGAATATCCTTGACTTCGGCTGAGTTCAACGGTTATGGATATACAAACTCCGGTCACATGTCCAAAAACACTTGCTTCTATTTTTTAACGTCGAATGGTAATTTATTTTGCGTCGCGGGTCGCACATGCGGCTGTTCCTTTGGTATATTCTGATCAAATCTAGTCGCAGCACCTCCTCATGTTATGACAGTGTTGGCCGAATATACTGACCTAGGCCAACTTATGGAAAGATAGCCCACACACTCGACTTAATGCAGTCTTGTGTATGTTTGGGATAACTATCTCTCACAGGATCAAGGCCCTACTGCCTGTAAAATGTGCTCTCAAACTCAAGAGTCTCTTTAGGTGAAAGTGATAAGTTGCACTAAACAAAATCCCCTGATAAATCAAAGAAATTCAACCTAATGACTAACTAATACTAAAAACTATCTTAAGCTAAGTACAAAAAAAATAGTAGCTCCTAATTCTGTAATGACCTAGACGCAATCTATCTATCTTGGCCAAGATCATGAGCTAAAATTAATATTAATTCAGCTTGCATTTAAAAAATAAACATATAATAATTTAAATTGAAGAATAGTCTCACAATCAAACTATTACATGCTAATAAAAAAAAAAAACTTAAAAGCTCTTATAGATTAACAGATTAAGATCACAAAAAAAAATGTTAGATGCTTTTAATTCTGCAAACTAAATCAATATCAGCTAATAGATCAAATGCAACAGCAATCACTATCTTTCAAAATAAATTTTAAAAGACTCTGATCATAAGAAATGAAGCATAAACTAAAAGAAAAGATTACAATTTGCTTCAATCCCACATAATATAATGATGAACAGAACAAGTAATCTGGTTCAATTACTCCATAAAATAAATTTTACAAAGCTATGAGAATAGGTTCCAATGTCCATTCAAAGCACCATAGATTCAAAAGAGTTTTGATTTATCAACCTTAGGAAACACCTCCGTCTCTGGTTCCATGAGAAAAACTCAGTTTTGTATAGGAACAAGAAAACAAAATAGAAAGAGAAACACAGTCATCTCTCTGGTTTATGGAGACCATCCCTTAGCAGAGAAACTTGCAGAAAAATGAAAAAAATAAGTTCATCTAGTTTCCTGAAGCATTCCCCCCACCCCCAAGCAATCTCTACTATTGTTTAAATAATTCAATACAAACCAACTGAAAATTTAGAAGTGAACTGATTCCATGCTGGCTGCAACTGAAAAAAAACATGTTCAAAGAACCTGCCAAATCTCTCAAATGGTTCACGTTTTTCAGGAGATTCCCCACAAATATAATACAAAATCCCGTTTTGCAAAAAACCCAGATCTCAGATTTTGTTATTTCTTCTTTATTTTCCCGCAATTTTCTATAGAAAATTATCTTCTGAATAATGACGGGAATCTGGCAATATTCTCAAAACTTTATGAAATGCTCTCCATTCTGGTTGACGAGTCGATAGATACTTCCTTAATAATCGCATCATGATGTAATAAAAATAATCTTTGATGGCACCGAATCTACGCAATCTTCTTGGAGTATTTGGATGGTTATTGGGACGTGATGACAATCCTTCATGAGCTATTGACTTTGAGACATCTTCGATCCCAATAGCATTCAACAACCCCTTTGTAGAAATTGCAACCTCCCAACGATAAAGACTGCACTTACTCCTCTATAAGCTGCACCTTTGTCACTTGCTGCGCCCTTTTGAGAAACAAATCTTTGTGATAGGGTGGAATGATCAATGGCGATTTGGCAGCTCAAAATTCTTTAACTGTGAATATGAGGCAACCTTTCTTTATCTATCTTTTTTTGATGACTCGTTGGTGAAATGAGAGAATCCTAGGAGGATAAATAGTAGAAAACGTGGAAACTTTATAAATAAGTGTCCCTGTAATACGTTGATCTTCCTCAAATGCAATCTCAGGTTTTAAATTTAGTATGATGGAGAATTTTGAGAATATAACAACATAAAGATTTCACTCCACAGCAAACCATTCACCTTCTTTCTTTTGGATTGGCTTCGACGGTCCCTCCATTGGTATTCATGCTAACCTTGCACAAGCATATAATACCCAGATGATTGCCAAATAAGATTGTTAAAACCAAATTATCATGACTCTTATTTGAATCCATGCCATATTTAATTTGTGATCAATTAATTCATAAATTGTGTGAAAGATAACCTATGTCAATATTTGCCAAATGGAAGGGTTAATTACAATGGATACTTAGCCATAAAAACATAAAAAAAGTTTTTATAAAATATTGACTTTTCCCAGTTTTTTATGAGTATGAGTTGGTTTTTTGTGTAAATCTTGTGCTGTGAACTGGTAATACTATTATAAAGAAACCGTCACACGTCAAATGAAATAAGAATAATAGAAAGTTCAGTTCACATTGCAAAATAAAATTCGAACCTCCCTTTTAATAATGTTATCCCAAAATTTATGCACCACACAGACTGATAGATGATGTCATAATGGTTATTAATCCATAGATAAATAATATTCCATATGCATATTATTTAAAGGTTACAAAAGATTCATTATAAAACATATCAAGCGTTTTTCATGATCTTTAATTATAACTTAATTTTACATTATTAGTGAGAAAGAATTCATAAAAGGCGAGATGAAACTTACTTTGCAAATATATCATATTAGATAAGGAAAAATAAAGTGTCAAATATTTAAGATAGTGTTTTAAAGAGATGAAAAAGCTTTATTAATAACTTACATATTATATTTGTACAAAAATTTAAGAGATTAATAATTTTGCACAAATAAAATAGAAAGATAAAATAAAACTTTTGAAATATGAATTGAAAAGTAATTCTTTTGACACTCCTAATAATTCCCCAGAGATCATATTATATATTATAGGGATATATCATTTGCTAATGATGTAAAAATTTGGACTTAAAATTATGTTGTAAAAATAAGAGCCATTTATTACCTTGATGTACTTCTTATTCACTAAAGTGAAGAGGAAAATTTCACCAAATCTTTGGAACATGAAATCAATTCACATAAGGAAAGCATAGAAGTAACTCAATCAAGCTCAAATAAGAGTAATCAAAAGTTATTAAGGAGCCAAGAAACTAGAGGATTCACTGAGCAGAATTCATCAGAATTAGCAAGTCTTTATCACATCAATGCTTAAGCCAAAGAGAGAGAGACGAATCGAAAAGAAGGCCCATGGAATCACACATCAAATCAAGCAAAGTAAAATAAAAGGAAACCAAAACTAAGTATTTACAACAATTCTAATGGGGGACACCTTTGATTTTTTTGACAAAATAAAGGGGAGTTGGGGTGCCAGCAAATGACGACATGCTGGGTGAACTAGTTATGTTTGCAAAATAATTCTAAATCTTAAATAATATAAGATAAATAATTATAAATGCCTCTTCAAATGCCAATTTCCCAATCACATAACTTAATCCTACCATTGGCTTATATATGTAAAGATTGAACCAAAACTTTCAAAATCAATCAAACTATCCCTACCATTATCCAAAATCTTATAAAGATAAATGATTATTCTAAAAATGCAGAAAGAAAATTTTCCAAGGAATTAGTTTCTCTTAACCAAAATAAGTCAAAGAACACGTAGTATGTAGGTATGACCTCAATACCATAGGATAAACCCTTTTAACCTCACTTAGATACTTTTATCCCATCCACTAGATATAGATAAATATTTTATTTTAATTTTAATTTTTTTTAACAGAACAAATAATAAATAAAGACATTGACTGAAGACTACTACCTTTGCTTGGTAACCAGATGTTGGCAGCATCATTCACAAGAACTGCCGAAAAATGAAAAGGTCGGCTCGTGATGAGACCTCCTTTCTCCTAATCAATGATTAAGAGCCATCACCCTGGCTTGGTAACTAGATGTGGTAATGTCACTTCAATAGAGCTTATGATCATGACGGGTCGACTCGTGATGAGACCTCTCGTTCTTCAGTTAATCCTTATATTTTATTAATGTTATGTACAATGAATACTATTAAGGTTATTGTTAATCTCAAGAGAGATTACTTAGTGGATGGGGAAGCAAATCCAAATGGCCCACTAAAGAGCAAAGGATGGCGTAGAAAGTCTAAAAGATAACTTACGATTCTTGACTTACCTCAATCTAGGGGAAATGATTCCTTTGAAAAGAAACTCATCTACATTATAGCATCATTTTGAAAGATAAAGATCCTAGATAATAGCCGAGTAACTCAATTAATCCATCAATATGATTCATAATAAACTTTTCAAAGCCAAGACTAATCTCGCTAAGGTTAGAATCTTGACAAAAGAAGAGTGTCTTTATAATGATGTCCCTTTAATAGAAAATGATTTCGATCAAATACTTGACAGAAATACATGGTTTTGATCACCATATGCTAAAATTAGTTTACCCCTTTTTGGAAAACAAACAAACCACTCAAAAGAAAATCCTATCAACTTGCCAAAAAAAAAAAAAAAAAAACCAATCAAAGCAAGATATCTAAAATGGATGTATGCAAATGCAAAAATAAAAACTAAGCTTTGAATACATTAACATCTTAAGTGGAAAAACATGAAATAGTTATATCACAAATGAAAAGAGAGAATTAATTTCTACAAGATGAAAAATATGTCTCTCTATAATTTGCGACATATGGATCTGTTAAAAATAAGCAAGATGTTTTAATAAGTTAGGCCACTCTTATTGATAAGCAAAAGAAAACAAACCAAAAATAAACAAATTTAAACTAAATCTTAATTACATATGCAGTTACAACTGAAAATATTTTGGTATTGCTTTGCACAACATTCTTCGTTTTCTTAAATGTTCTTTCTTATGATCATACGAATGTATAAAACATTTTCCCAATTAAGTCGAAAAAGTAAAAGATATATGACTTAAAAAGAAAATTTTAAACAAATATAATTATAAGCAAGAGGGTAAAAGGTAAGGAAAACATCCCTAAAAAAAGTGTCACCTCTTGAGCTTGAAATTGGCATCATCTTCATAACTGCATTTATTCAAAACAAAACAAAAAATGATAAAAATGAAGAAAACTAATCTAAACCTAAGACTAACTATGTACAAAAAAAAAGTCAATTGTAATAAAGTAAAATGAAATAACCAATGAAGTCATCGAAGCATTTGTAATCCTGTAAGAAAAACATCACTTTCAATTAGTAATAGAAAATGATATGCTAATAATAGAAAATCAGATGCATCGTGCTTACCACTAAATTTTTTACTTGTATGCATATAAAATAAAGCCTTACCATTGAATGGAAACTTCTTGAGGTAAGAAGCCTCAAGTCCATCTGCAACTCTATCATGGAAAATATGAACATATGAATTTATAAGTGAGTGATCAATGTCAATAAAATTGCGTGATTGAGAAATTATATAAAATGAGTGAGGATCTTTAGTAATCATTGGTTGAAACTGAATTAAATGACTAGGATCAAATGAGGTATCATCCCATATTGTGTTAGACATTTTTTCACCAAATGAATGGGAATCATGATTAGTTTTAATGAAAAATTCAGTTTTATCCAACTCATTATTTAAACAAGGAGATCCTTCATTTATGATGAGAGGTAATGACTCAATAAGAGGCGTTTCTAAAAGTATATGACTTTCAACTTTGTATTTACCAAGAGCTTCATAAGAATAATGTTTTTTCTCTTCATCTCTAAAACATAATTTATCATCTGGAAACCCATAAAAATTTTGTGCATCAGGATGAAATTCTAATAGATATGAAAAATTATCCTGAGAATTACTATTATTAAATAAATTGGGAAATAATGAAAAATAGGTGGATGAGGATAGAAAATTAAAAGTATCTGTTGATAATGAATTTTCTTTGAAAGAAAAGTTTTCTTCTATTTGAGTATTTGCATTTGATTTCAAATGTTTATTAACTTCTTCTCCTAAAATCAGATCAATATCCTTTACTAAAAAATCTGAACTTGATAGATTATCTTGTTCATTGCAAATTGGTAAAGGTTTAAATGAAACACAAGGCCCATCAGAAAAATGAGATTCAGGAATAAAACCCCTTAAAAGAATATCTTGGTCTGGTTTAATTAATGTAGGAGAAGTTATTCCAATATAGATTTCAGATTTGGTCTCTTTCTCTCCTAAAATAGTTATAAGTTCTTGATTTGAATGACAACTTTCCTCACTTAGTCTTACAGTTTTATTCTCATTAAGAAAAGACGAATTAGCATTACTAGAAGGGACAATCACATTATCAGTATCTAATACATTGTATTCCTTCTGCTTATGTGAAGTGGAAAAAGTTGGACAATGTTGCTGATTTATAACTTCTGAACTTTGATTAGAATCAATCAAGATATTGCTATGTGAAGAAAATTGATTTTTATCTAATTGATCTAATTCATTTGAAAAAGACATAACCTCATGGAACAATTGAAAAATAGAAGTGACAAGTTTCAAATGAAATCTGTAACAAAGATTAAAAATCTATTTGCATAGTCCTTATATGATTCATCGAATTCTCTTTTAAGATTTAATAATTCTACAAACAATTTCTCATAATCAGGATCATGAAAAGCATAAATAAACTCACCCAGAAATTGTTGTAAAGAATGTTGAGATGGCAAAGTTTCAAACCATTTTTGAAGTTGGCCTTTGAAATTCAAAGTGAACGATCTCCCAATGATTGCTTCATCGATAACACGATTAGTAAGACAATTTTGTAAAAATTGATAAACATGGTCAATTGCAGAAATTTCACTTTCACCATCAAATTTGTTTTTTGACAAGTGATGAACTATCTTAGATGGAGTAGAATGATTATTTCTTGATACATGACTCCTAATAGAGATTTGGGCTGACTCCATGAAAGATAAATAACATTAATAAAATGATTCATAAAATAGTTAGCCTATCATCTAACTATCCCTTAAGCACACATGTGACCACTAAAATAATAAAATTATAAAACTGAAATACAAGAGCTAGAGGCTAAATGATTATTTAAATAATTAAAAAAAATGAAATCATTTGTTTTACCTCGGCCCTCCTTCTAGCGCCATTTGTTGGCCAAATATACTGACCTAGGCCAACTTACGAAAAGACAGCCCACACACTCGACTTACTACAGTCTTGTGTATGTTTGGGATAACTATCTCTCATAGGATCAAGGCCCTACTGCCTGTTAAATGTGCTCTCAAACTTGAGAGTCTCTTTAGGTGAAAGTGATAAGTTGCACTAAATAGAATCCTCTGATAAATCAAAGAAATTCAAACTAATGACTAACTAATACTAAAAACTATCTTAAGCTAAGTACAGAAAAATAGTAACTCCTAATTCTGTAATGACCTAGACGCAATCTATCTATCTTGGCCAAGAGCATGAGCTAAAATTAATATTAATTCAGCTTGCATTTAAAATATAAACATATAATAATTTAAATTGAAGAACAGTCTCACAATCAAACTATTACATGCTAATAAAAAAAAAAATTAAAAGCTCTTACAGATTAACGGATTAAGATCATAAAAAAAATGTTAGATGCTTTTAATTATGCAAACTAAATCAATATCAGCTGATAGATCAAATGTAACAGCACTCACTATCTTTCAAAATAAATTTTAAAAGACTCTGATCATAAGAAATGAAGCATAAACTAAAAGCAAACTTTACAATTTGCTTCAATCCCACATAATATAATGATGAATATAACAAGTAATCTGGTTCAATTACTCCATAACAGAAATTTTACAAAGCTGTGAGAAGAGGTTCCAATGTCCATTCAAAGCACCATAGATTCAAAAGAGTTTTGATGTATCAGCTTTAGGAAACACCTTCGTCTCTGGTTCCATGAGAAAAACTCATTCTTATATAGGAACAAGAAAACCAAACAGAAAGAGAAACACAGTCATCTCTCTGGTTTATGGAGACCATCCCTTATCAGAGAAACTTGCAGAAAAATGAAAAAAATAAGTTCATCCAGTTTCCTGGAGCATTCCCCCCACCCCCAAGCAATCTCTACTATTGTTTAAATACTTCAATACAAACCAACAGAAAACTTAGAAGTGAACTGATTCCATGCTGGCCGCAACTGAAAAAAACGTGTTCAAAGAACCTGCCAAATCTCTCAAATGGTTCACGTTTTTCAGGAGATTCCTCATGTGTCTAATAAAAGAGCCCGTTCTGCAAAAAACATAGATCTCGGATTTTGTTATTTCTTCTTTATTTTCCCGCACTTTGCTGCAGAAAATCATCTCCTAAATAATGACGGGAATCCGACAATGTTCTCAAAACTTTATGAAATGCTCTCCACTCTGGCTGACGAGTCGATAGATACTTCCTTAATAATCGCATCATGATGTAATAAAAATAATCTTTGCTGGCATCGAATCTACGCAATCTTCCTGGAAGTATTTGGATGGTTATTGGGATGTGATGACAATCATTCATGAGCTGTTTGAAATGCAGACTTTGAGACATCTTCGATCCCAATAGCATTCAACAGTCCCTTTGTAGAAATTGCAACCTCTCAATGATAAAGACTGCACTTACTCCTCTATAAGCTGCACCTCTATCACTTGTTGTGCCCTTTTGAGAAACAAATATACGTGATATGGTGGAATGATCAATGGTGATCTGGCAGCTCAAACTTCTTTAACTGTGAATCCGAGGCAACCTTTATTTGTCTATCTTTTTTGATGACGAGTTGGTGAAATGAGAGAATCCTAAGAGGATAAATAGTAAAAAACGTTTCAACCTTATAAGTAAGTGTCCCTGTAATACGTTGATCTTTGTCAAATGCAATATCAGGTTTTAAATGTAGTATGATGGAGGATTTTGAGAATATAACAGCATATAGATTTCACTCCACAACAAACCATTCACCTTCTTTCTTTTGGATTGGATTCGACGGTCCCTCCATTGGTATTCACGCTAACCTTGCACAAGCATATAATACCCAGATTATTGGCAAATAAGATTGTTAAAACCAAAGTATCATGACCGTTATTTGAATCCATGCCAAATTTAATTTATGATCAATGAATTCATAAATTGTGTGAAATGTAACCTATGTCATTATTTGCCAAATGGAAGCGTTAATTACAATGGATACTCAGCCATAAAAACATAAAAAAAAGGTTTTATAAAATATTGACTTTTCCCAGTTTTTTATGAGTATGAGTTGTTTTTTTGTGTAAATCTTGTGCCGTGAACTGGTAATACTATTATAAAGAAACCGTCACACGTCAAACGAAATAAGAATAATAGAATGTTCAGTTCACATTGTAAAATAAAATTCGAACCTCCCTTTTAATAATGTCATCCCAAAAGTTATGCACCACACAAAATGATAGATGATGTCATAATGGCTATGAATCCATAGTTAACTAATATTCCATATGCATATTATTTAAAGGTTACAAAAGATTCATTATAAAACAATTCAAGCTTTTTTCATGATCTTTAATTATAACTTAATTTTACATTATTAGTGAGAAAGAATTCATAAAAGACGAGATGAAACTTACTTTGCAAATATATCATATTAGATAAGGAAAAATAAAGTGTCAAATATTTAAGATAGTGTTTTAAAGAGATGAAAAAGCTTTATTAATAACTTACATATTATATTTGTACAAAAATTTAAGAGATTAATAATTTTGCACAAATAAAATAGAAAGATAAAATAAAACTTTTGAAATATGAATTGAAAATTAATTCTTTTGACACTTATAATCATTCCTTAGAGATCATATTATATATTATAGGGATATATCATTTGGTAATGATGTAAAAGTTTGGCCTTAAAATTATGCTGTAAAAATAAAATCCATTTATTACCTTGATGTACTTCTTATTCACTGAAGTGAAGAGGAAAATTTCACCAAATCTTTGGAACATGAAGTCAATCCACATAAGGAAAGCATAGAAGTAACTCAATCAAGCTCGAATAAGAGTAATCAAAATTTATTAAGGAGCCAAGAAACTAGAGGATTCACTGAGCAGAATTCATCATAATTACCAAGTCTTTATCACATCAATTCTTAAGCCAAAGAGAGAGAGAGACCAATAAAAAAGAAGGCCCATGGAATCACACATCAAATCAAGCAAATTAAAATAAAAGGAAACCAAAACTAAGTATTTACAACAATTCTAATGGGGGACACCTTTGATTTTTTTGACAAAATAAAGGGGAGTTGTTGGGGTGCCAACAAATGACGACATGCTGGGCGAACCAGTTATCTTTGCAAAATAATTCTAAATCTTAAATAATATAACAAAAATAATGATAAAAGCCTCTTCAAATGTCAATTTCCCAATCACATAACTTAATCCTGCCATTGGCTTATATATGTAAAGATTGAACCAAAGCTTTCAAAATCAATCAAACTATCCCTACCATTATCCAAAATCTTATAAAGACAAATGATTATTCTACAAATGCAGAAAGAAAATTTTGCAAGGAATTAGTTTCTCTTAACCAAAATAAGTCAAAGAACACGTAGTATGTAGGTATGAACTCAATACCATAGGATAAACCCTTTTAACCTCACTTAGATACTTTTATCCCATCCACTAGATATAGATAAATATTTTATTTTAATTTTAATTTTTTTTAACAGAACAAATAATAAATAAAGACATTCACTGAAGACTACTATCTTGGCTTGGTAACCAGATGTTGGCAACATCATTCACAAGAACTGCCGAAAAATGAAAAGGTCGGCTTGTGTTGAGACCTCCTTTCTCCTAATCAATGATTAAGAGCCATCACCCTGGCTTGGTAACTAGATGTGGTAATGTCTCTTCAACAGAGCTTACGATCATGATGGGTCGGCTCGTGATGAGACCTCCCGTTCTTCAGTTAATCCCTTATATTTTATTAATGTTATGTACAATGAATACTATTAAGGTTATTGTTAATCTCAAGAGATATTACTTAGTGGATGGGGAAGCAAATCCAAATGGCCCACTAAAGAGCAAAGGATGGTGTAAAAATTCTAAAAGATAACTTAGGATTCTTGAATTACCTCAATCTAGGGGAAATGATTCCTTTGAAAAGAAGCTCATCTACATTATAGCATCATTTTGAAAGATAAAGATCCTAGATAATAGCCGAGTAACTCAATTAATCCATCAATATGATTCATAATAAATTTTTCAAAGCCAATACTAATCTCGCTAAGGTTAGAATCTTGACAAAATAAGAGTGTCTTTATAATGATGTCCCTTTAACAAAAAATGATTTTGATCAAATACTTGACAGAAATACATGGTTTTGATCACCATATGCTAAAATTAGTTTACCCCTTTTTGGAAAACAAACAAACCACTCAAAAGAAAATCCTATCAACTTGCCAAAAAAAAAAAAACCAATCAAAGCAAGAAATATAAAATGGATGTATGCAAATGCAAAAATAAAAACTAAGCCCTGAATAGCTTAACATTTTAAGTGGAGAAACATGAAATAGTTATATCACAAATGAAAAGAGAGAATTAATTTCTACAAGATGAAAAATATGTCTCTCTATAATTTGCGACATAAGGATCTGTTAAAAATAAGCAAGATGTTTTAATAAGTTAGGCCGCTCTTATTGATAAGCAAAAGAAAACAAACAAAAAATAAACAAATTTAAACTAAATCTTAATTACATATGTAGTTACAACTGAAAATATTTTGGTATTGCTTTGCACAACATTCTTCGTTTTCTTAAAAGTTCTTTCTTATGATCATAAGAATGTATAAAACATTTTCCCAGTTAAGTCGAAAAAGTAAAAGATATATGACTTAAAAAGAAAATTTTAAACAAATATAATTATAAGCAAGAGGGTAAAAGGTAAGGAGAACATCCCTGAAAAAAGTGTCACCTCTTGAGCTTGAAATTGGCATCATCTTCATAACTACATTTATTCAAAACAAAACAAAAAATGATAAAAATGAAGAAAACTAATCTAAACCTAAGACTAACTATGTACAAAAAAAAGTCAATTGTAATCAAGTAAAATGAAATAACCAATGAAGCCATCGAAGCATTTGTAATCCTGTAAGAAAAACATCACTTTCAATTAGTAATAGAAAATGATATGTTAATAATAGAAAATCAGATGCATCTTTCTTACCACTAAATTTTTTACTTGTATGCATATAAAATAAAGCCTTACCATTGAATGGAAACTTCTTGAGGTAAGAAGCCTCAAGTCCATCTGCAACTCTATCATGGAAAATATGAACATATGAATTTATAAGTGAGTGATCAATGCCAATAAAATTGCTTGATTGAGAAATTATATAAAATGTATGAGGATCTTTAGTAATCATTGGTTGAAACTGAAGTAAATAACTAGGATCAAATGAGGTATCATCCCATATTGTGTTAGACATGTTTTCATCAAATGCATGGGAATCATGATTAGTTTTAATGAAAAATTCAGTTTTATCCAACTCATTATTTAAGCAAGCAGATCCTTCATTTATTGTGAGAGGTAATGACTCAATAAGAGGCGTTTCTAAAAGTATATGACTTTCAACTTTGTATTTACCAAGAGCTTCATAAGAATAATGTTTTTTCTCTTCATCTCTAAAACATAATTTATCATCTGGAAACCCATAAAAATTTTGTGCATCAGGATGAAATTCTAATAGATATGAAAAATTATCCTCAGAATTACAATTATTAAATAAATTGGGGTGTAATGAAAAATAGGTGGACAAAGATAGAAAATTAAAAGTATCTGTTGATAACGAATTTTCTTTGAAAGAAGAGTTTTCTTCTATTTGAGTATTTGCATTTGATTTTAAATGTTTATTAACTTCTTCTCCTAAAATCAGATCAATATCCTTTACTAAAAAATCTGAACTTGATAGATTATCTTGTTCATTGCAAATAGGTAAAGGTTTAAATGAAACACAAGGCCCATCAGAAAAATGAGATTCAGGAATAGAACCCCTTAAAAGAATATCTTGGTCTAGTTTAATTAATGTAGGAGAAGTTATTCCAATATAGATTTCAGATTTGGTCTCTTTCTCTCCTAAAATAGTTATAAGATCTTGATTTGAATGACAACTTTCCTCACTTAGTCTTACAGTTTTACTCTCATTAAGAAAAGACGAATTAGCATTACCAGAAGGGACATTAACATTATCATTATCTAATACATTATATTCCTTCTGATTATGTGAGGTGAAAAAAGTTGGACAATGTTGCTGATTTATAACTTCTGAACTTTGATTAGAATCAATCAAGATATTCTTATGTGAAGAAAATTGATTTTTATCTAATTGATCTAATTCATTTGAAAAATACATAACCTCATGGAACAATTGAAAAATAGAAGTGACAAGTTTCAAAGGAAATCTATAACAAAGATTAAAAATCTGTTTCAATAGTCCTTATATGATTCATCGAATTCTCTTTTAACATTTAATAATTCTACAAACAATTTCTCATAATCAGGATCGTGAAAAGCATAAATAAACTCACCTAGAAATTGTTGTAAAGAATGTTGAGATGGAAAAGTTTCAAACCATTTTCGAACTCGGCCTTTGAAAGTCAAAGCGAACGATCTGCCAATGATTGCTGCATCGATAACATGATTAGTAAGGCAATTTTGTAAAAATTGATAAACATGGTCAATTGCAGAAATTTCACTTTCACCATCAAATTTGTTTTTTGACAAGTGATGAACTATCTTAGATGGAGTAGATGATTATTTCTTGATACATGACTCCTAATAGAGATTTGGGCTGAATCCATGAAAGATAAATAACATTAATAAAATGATTCATAAAATAGTTAGCCTGTCGTCTAACTAGCCCTGAAGCACACATGTGACCACTAAAAGAATAAAATTATAAAACTGAAATACAAGAGCTAGATGCTAAATGATTATTTAAATAATTAAAAAAAATGAAATCATTTGTTTTACCTCGGCCTTCCTTCTAGCGCCATTTGTTGGCCGAATATACTGACCTAGGCCAACTTACAGAAAGATATCCCACACACTCGACTTACTGCAGTCTTGTGTATGTTTGGGATAACTATCTCTCACAGGATCAAGGCCCTGCTGCCTATAAAATGTGCTCTCAAAATCGAGAGTCTCTTTAGGTGAAAGGGATAAGTTGCACTAAACAGAATCCTCTGATAAATCAAAGAAATTCAAACTAATGACTAACCAATACTAAAAACTATCTTAAGCGAAGTACAGAAAAAATAGTAACTCCTAATTCTGTAATGACCTAGACGCAATCTATCTATCTTGGCTAAGAGCATGAGCTAAAATTAATATTAATTCAGCTTGCATTTAAAATATAAACATATAATAATTTAAATTGAAGAACAATCTCACAATCAAACTATTACATTCTAATAATTAAAAAACAAACTTAAAAGCTCTTACAGATTAACGGATTAAGATCACAAAAAAAAATGTTAGATGCTTTTAATTCTGCAAACTAAATCAATATCAGCGGATAGATCAAATGCAACAACAATCACTATCTTTCAAAATAAATTTTAAAAGACTCTGATCATAAGAAATGAAGCATAAACTAAAAACAAAGTTTACACTTTGCTTCAATCCCACATAATATAATGATGAACAGAACAAGTAATATGGTTCAATTACTCCATAAAAGAAATTTTACAAAGCTGTGAGAAGAGGTTCCATTGTCCATTCAAATCACCATAGATTCAAAAGAGTTTTGATGTATCAGCCTTAGGAAACACCTCCATCTCTGGTTCCATGAGAAAAACTCAGTTTTGTATAGGAACAAGAAAACAAAACAGAAAGAGAAACACAGTCATCTCTTTGGTTTATGGAGACCATCCCTTATCAGAGAAACTTGCAGAAAAATGAAAAAAATAAGTTCATCCAGTTTCCTAGAGAATTCCCCCCACCCCCAAGCAACTCTGCTATTGTTTAAATACTTCAATACAAACCAACAGAAAACTTAGAAGTGAACCGATTCCATGCTGGCCACAACTGAAAAAACGTGCTCAAAGAACCTTCCAAATCTCTCAAATGGTTCACGATTTTCAGGAGATTCCTCACAATTCTAATAAAAGATCCCGTTCTACAAAAAACCCAGATCTTGGATTTTGTTATTTCTTCTTTATTTGCCCGCAGTTTGCTGCAGAAAATCATCTCCTGAATAATGACGAGAATCCGACAATCTTCTCAAAACTTTACGAAATGCTCTCCATTCTGGTTGACGAGTGGATAGATACTTCCTTAATAATCGCATCATGATGTAATAAAAATAATCTTTGATGGCACCGAATATACACAATCTTCCTGGAGTATTTGGATGTGTTGGTAATAACTCCCAATTCGTTAATCTATTCATGGCTAAGCATTCATTTATACATTCATGTGACGGTTTATTTCACCTTCCGTCCAGCCTTTTCG
>LPNX010036068.1:118480-281159 GCA_001517045.1 Pseudotsuga menziesii
TCTGATACCAGATGTTGGTAATGCTTCAAAACATGATTTTGCAGACAATATGTGCTGGCTCACCTCTTCACTGACAGTGGCAGTGATTACAGCTAAGGCTTTCTTGTCTTTTGTTCTCCAAATGGCTTTCTCTTTCTCTGATTCTGGAGGTCGAGGGTCTGTGGTTATGGTCTTTTCATCTGCTGTCTCTATTGTGGTGCCTTCACAAATGCCGTCCCACAGGTCATTGTAGATGAAGGCAGATTTGATCTTCCTCCACCATTCTGAATAGGTGTCTTTCCCAGTGAGGGTGGCACCGACTATAGATGCTATAGATTGCATTATTACAACTCTCAGTGTAATTTTCAAAGAGAAAACTAAAAATTAATAACCTTGCAGGTCTACAGTCTCTACCAAGGTGAATACAATGCAGGTTTATAGCAAATATATGAGTAAATACAAAATATATCAAAATATATATGTCTTCAACATAAAACACAGTCTTCAACAGTCAAATCAACACGCAGCCAGCACATCATTTACTGAAGGAGAAATCTCCACGCAGTCTTCAACATATATCAGTCATTATATTAGTCACAACATATATCACTGATCAGTAACAGCAACCTAGTCCATCCCCATCACTGAGCATATATTACTCACGAGGGTAAAATAAAGTCATTAAGTCTGATTAAAATATACACCATTTTCCAACCAAAAGAGTCGCCTTTCTCATGTCTTTTTAGTATATATATATACTTGGATCATAATGATGTCCAAATGCAAAACAACCGAACGTTCCTTTCAAAAATGAGGAGCATTTTTGAAATCAACACGCAGCCAGCAGTCTCCACGCAAATGTCTCCACGCAAATGTATGGGAGCGTATTAGGGTTAGCAGTAAATTGAAGTAAATTGAAGGCAACGTATATCACGATAGTATATACGATAGTAACACATATACCAGCAGTAAATTGAAGGCAACGTATATCACGATAGTATATACGATAGTAACACATATACCAGCAGTAAATTGAAGGCAACGTATATCACGATATCATGATACCAACAGTCTCATCGCAGCTTACACAACAGACTCAATACAGCAGTAAAAATACAGCTCATCGCAGCATATAAATTATACCAACAGTAAATTGAAGTCTCCACGCAACAGTCTCCACGCAGCATATAAATTATACCAACAGTAAATTGAAGTCTCCACGCAAATGCAATAGCGCCTCACAGGATTAGGGTTTCGCAAAACGGAGGAGAGGAATCGCCACTACGCAGATATGTTATATTTTGCAGTCAACAAAAGGTTTACCTCCATTCATACAACGCTGTTGGAAGGAGCCTTCAAACTTCAACAAATTCTTCACGTTCTTGCAGAGCAGCCCCCACGATTCCTCCAACGCACTCAGATCAATACACGCAGCATGCAGTGGTCTCTTCATAAACTTGCAGTCTCCAGTGAGTCGCTGAATACAATGCTTACATCAAGAATATAACGCATATGGCAGGAGGGATGAGTAGAGAGCAGTGGGCAATGAGCAGCAGCTCTGAAACAAATGGACGAAAGGCAGAATGTAGGTCTGGCACCCAGACTGCCAAGACTGACAAGCAAACAGGCAGGAGTTATGCTCTGATACCAGATGTTGGTAATAACTCCCAATTCGTTAATCTATTCATGGCTAAGCATTCATTTATACATTCATGTGACGGTTTATTTCACCTTCCGTCCAGCCTTTTCGGCTTCCAACTATTCCTATTTATTTATTTACAATATTATAATCCCTAACGGATTATATTCTAACAGGATGGTTATTGGGACGCGATGACAATCCTTCATGAGCTGTTTGACTTTGAGACATCTTCGATCCTAATAGAATTCAACAATCCCTTTGTAGAAATTGCAACCTCCCAACGATAAATACTGCACTTACTCCTCTATAAGCTGCACCTCTGTCACTTGTTGCGCCCTTTTGAGAAACAAATCTTCGTGATATGGTGGAATGATTAATGGCGATCTGGCAGCTCAAACTTCTTTAACTGTGAATTCGAGGCAACCTTTCTTTGTCTATCTTTTTTGATGATGCATTGGTGAAATGAGAGAATCCTAGGAGGATAAATAGTAAAAAACGTGGCAACCTTATAAATAAGTGTCCCTGTAATACGTTGATCTTCCTCAAGTGCAATCCCAGGTTTTAAATGTAGTATGATGGAGGATTTTGAGAATATAACAGCATATAGATTTCACTCCACAACTAACCGTTCACCTTCTTTCTTTCGGATTGGCTTCGACGGTTCGTCCGTTGGTATTCACGCTAACCTTGCACAAGCATATAATACCCAGATTATTGGCAGATAAGATTGTTAAAACCAAAGTATCATGACTGTTATTTGAATCCATGCCAGATTTAATTTATGATCAATTAATTCATAAATTTTGTGAAAGGTAACCTATGTCATTATTTGCCAAATGGAAGCGTTAATTACAATGGATACTCAGCCATAAAAACATAAAAAAAAGGTTTTATAAAATATTGACTTTTCCTAGTTTTTTATGAGTATGAGTTGGTTTTCTGTGTAAATCTTGTGCCGTGAACTGGTAATACTATTATAAAGAAACCGTCACATGTCAAATGAAATAAGAATAATAGAAAGTTCAGTTCACATTGCAAAATAAAATTCGAACCTCCCTTTTAATAATGTCATCCCAAAATTTATGCACCACACAAAATGATAGATGATGTCATAATGGTTATGAATCCATAGTTAAATAATATTCCATATGCATATTATTTAAAGGTTACAAAAGATTCATTATAAAACAATTCAAGCGTTTTTCATGATCTTTAATTATAACTTAATTTTACATTATTAATGAGAAAGAATTCATAAAAGACGAGATGAAACTTACTTTGCAAATATATCATATTAGATAAGGAAAAATAAAGTGTCAAATATTTAAGATAGTGTTTTAAAGAGATGAAAAAGCTTTATTAATAACTTACATACTATATTTGTACAAAAAATTAAGAGATTAATAATTTTGCACAAATAAAATAGAAGGATAAAATAAAACTTCTGAAATATGAATTGAAAAGTAATTCTTTTGACACTCATAATAATTCCTCAGAAATCATATTATATATTATAGGGATATATCATTTGCTAATGATGTAAAAATTTGGCCTTAAAATTATGTTGTAAAAATAAAAGTCATTTATTACCTTGATGTACTTCTTATTCACTAAAGTGAAGAGGAATTTTTCACCAAATATTTGGAACATGAAGTCAATCCACATAAGGAAAGCATTGAAGTAACTCAATCAAGCTCGAATAAGAGTAATAAAAATTTATTAAGGAGCCAAGAAACTAGAGGATTCACTGAGTAGAATTCATCATAATTACCAAGTCTTTATCACATCAATGCTTAAGCCAAAGAGAGAGAGACCAATCGAAAAGAAGGCCCATGGAATCACGCATCAAATCAAGAAAAGTAAAATAAAAGGAATTCAAAACTAAGTATTTACAACAATTCTAATGGGGGTCACCTTTGATTTTTTTGACAAAATAAAGGGGAGTTGTTGGGGTGCCAACAGATAGCAACACTTGGTTCTCTCGGCTCAACAACAATCATTTGAACATTGAAGTTAGGATTTGGACTTGGATTCTGCGCAGGGTTAGGAACTTTGACAATATGAGATTTCCACTTTGTAATAAACTGGGGACATTGTTCCACATTATAGTCCTGCGCTTTGTAATATGAACATGTCTTTGTAGGATCCTATCAATATATAGCATAATGTCTCGGCTTCCCACAACTATAGCATACAACTTGACCTCTTCCTCTGCCAAATCCTCCTCCTCCTCTACCTCTGAAGTTTCCACCCTCCCTACCCTGAGGGTGTTATGGCTGTGACAGATACTGATTCTACGGGTATTGAGGCTGATACTGATTCTGTGGGAAATGCATAGGATGTTAGTGCGCTTGTGCTTGCTCAGCCTGAACCTTCCCTTCGTTCTTGATTAAGTAGGTGTCTATTGTCTTCCCCTTCAAGAGATGATATGCTCTGCAATCTTTCTCATCGTGTCCTACCGACTTACAAAATTTACAGAAAAGGTTGGCTGGGGTACTTACAATCTTTTTCAAGTATAGACAGTCCTGGTCATGATTCCCTCTAATCTGACATATTCTACACCAGGTTAGTACTTGGGTACTCAATGGATTAGGCGCACCCGACGAGATATAGTTCATGTACACTGGACAATTATCCTTGTGGTGTCCATCTGTTTGAAATATTGTACACCATAATTCCTCTTGGAATTCTTTTCCCTTCTTAATAACCTGAAGTTGTACCATCAGATTATCCAACTACGAATGCATCTGCATCATTCATGCGCCACCATCTCTAATCGGCGAGGATTCCATCTTCATCGCTATTTCTAGTGATTTTGTCTGTGACACAATATTCTATTGCATCGACGACCCTTAGATGTGTGGTAGTAGTGCATCAATAAACCACTCTTTATGTTGTAAATTCGACATTTGGAAACTAACTTTGGCCATCAAATTTGTAAAATGTTGATTGAAATCCCATAAGGATTCTATCGGTAACTTTTTTATCTCCTTGATCTCAGTGATACACTGCAACTCATATTTAGGTTTTCTGAACTCACAAATCATCGTGAGTCAGATATCATCAAGGGTCTTTAGTGGGTTTCCTGCTGGTATTATGGAAAAATTCATAAACCAGTCCAATGCACGACCTCGCAGAGTCGTAATCATCTACACTTTCCTTATGTCCGCATAGTGAACTTGGCGAACCATCCAAACAACTTCATAGAAGAACCAATGTTGCTCTAGATCTTCTGCTCCATTCGCATTGAATGGAGGTAATCTAATATCTTCCCTAGACATTGAGTTGGCATCAAGGATATTTAATGAACAATTTAATGAAGGTGGACTTCCTTGTGAACTAGTCGCATCACTAGTACTACTAGTATTGACAGTTCTTTTAGGAGATGAGGCTTTATACCTTACCTTTGGTGATGCTACTGGTGTGGTGTAGTTATGTTATGATCTTGGTGTCTCTACATATTCTTCTGACTCTTCGGATCCTTTAGAAATTGGGCTATATTCTTCCTCTTCGTCACAAGACCCTTCATCTAGACACGACTCAAACTTGTACTCCCTTTCTTCGAATAGAATAGGACTCCGTATTACTTCTAGTGTTTTTCTTCTTTTGTCTAACCAAAATCTCCTTCCACTTCTTAAAAATTCCTCTTCTAGTTAAACTTCTATATTTCCTGGGAACATCTCAGCTCACCATTTCCCATTTTCTTTGTAGGTTGTTTTCCCCTCCTCTGGAAATCGTGACTCAACCTCTCAACTGCAAAATTCCCTTCTCAAAGATGATCATTTTTATCCATAATTTTATAGAATCCAGGTACCTCCCGCAGGGTCCTTGGAAAAAATAAATTTCAGCCTCACTATATGAGGTTATCATCTCAACTTCAAACTCAGTAATATATCCTTGCAAAATACTATCTACCCAAGAATAAATAGCTCTAGAGATGGGGTTACTTACACTCACTACCTCGCGTACCAATTGAGCACTCCACTTGACTGCTTCTATTCTCTCAAAGTTTGTCTGCTAATTCGCCAATCTTGACAACCACTCATGCAACATAATATGAAACTTTGCAAAGAATATTTCAGGAATATATGTGTATAGGTATCGGTCCAACCAGTTTTTTGTGCTCAACCGCGATCTTGCACTCTCTTGCGTAAATGCTAATGTATTAGACTCCATCCAATCCTCGGTTTCCATCTTTGTCGGATGCCACAACATTTCCCTTGACTCAAATGATTAAGGGTCCCGACAACATAACCATTTGTGGGGATAATTTTCCTCACTCTCATGACCTAGGTCGAACAAACCCACAAGACCAACAAAACACCCAAAGATATCTGCCCAACAGATCAAGCTCAGTTGGCAACACCCACGATACAGGTGTAGTATCACCTGAGATATCTTAATGTGTAACTACCAGAACCATGTTTCCGCAGTCGGCGAGGAACTACAGTCCCCTAGCGCACAGCCAAGGAGCTTGACAGAGTCAAAAGGTTGGAGTCTTTTACTAACTTGATAGCGGTGCAACTATGCGACACAACTACAATGCGACATAGCCTTTTCCTTGACAACTTAACAATATTTGAACATAAATAATACTAAATGCTTCAATGATGTTTTAGTCATTTATTCATTCAATTGCTTTCATCAATATTGCGACATTCACTTAAGCAATAAACATAAACAATACAAAATAACCCACAAATATTCAACAATCGCATTCATTTGACACAATACGTAACATGGAAACCAATCGGGTAAAAATCACAAAGGTACTCTTCATCTAGAATGAGAAATATATGGCACCTTTCAGTTTGCGACTTGACTACAGACTGTTCGAGATATGTCTTTTTGGCTCAGACTCTTTCTTGCTCTAATGCTTTCTGGTCTTATTATGCTTTCTTCTACTCCTACTGATCCGTACACAGCCTGGATTGACTCTTCTACTCTAATATCTACGCACTCAGTTGCAAATTGACTCTTATAAACGGTCTACGCACACATCTGCGTATCTATGGCTCAACAACCTTCTACTACTATTAGACTTCTCTCTAATTCCATCAAGTATTTTCTAACTCTGCTAACCTCTAACAACCAACAAAACCAACCCACCAACTAACCCGTATAGAAAATGGGTTCTTCCTATTTATAGATTCTACAAGACCACACATGGTCAACTCGGTACACCACATTTATTACAATCATAAATAGCCACAAAAACGTCTTTCATTACATTTATTAGAGGCCACAACTATCCACAGAAACGTCTTTCAATACATTTGTATAGACCATAACTAGCCACAAAAACGTCTTTCAATACATTTGTATAGGACATAACTAGCCGCAAAAACGTCTTTCAATACATTTTTATAGGCCATAACTAGCCACAGAAACATCCTACAGTCTTCCTGACATGTTGCTTTCCAGCCTGCACTCTTCTACCTACCCGCAGATTCTCTTTTCCTTCGTTGCACTGCTCCTCATCGCAGCTTTCTCTCTTATGCGCTTTCTTTACTTCGTCGCGCGCCTATTTTTCCTTTCGGTGCTTGCACTTCTATTTCTTCCTTATGCTCTTTATTGGCCCAACATACTACATACAAAAGAACCAACCTTCGATAAGAGGGATCTAGAGGTAGAGTTCATGGTGCAAGGGAAAATATTCAACCTTTACTTAACAAACAATAAACACACTATTTTTTGGATTTTCTTTTCTAAAAAAATGTAACTATTCATACATTTGTAAATGGGCCACTGCGGCCGTTTCATGATTTGGTCCAATGGCTTCCACGACCCGGTTCTCCAGTTTTCTCCAACCAGGGTTGTCAATGGGAATGGAATCAAGGATTGTATGGATTAAACTCAACATACAATGTGATGTGGAAATATGTGGCAAAAGTATGACAGACAAAAAGTGTGACTAAACAAAGTGTTTCTGGGAAGACCTTCACAATGTATTTATAGGATGATCTAAGATTTTGTTTCCCATGGCATTGGTCCATGGTTTTATGTAGTGCATTGTATTGGTCCATGGTTTATGACCCAATCTTATTTTATGGTTTTTTGGTCCTTTTTGAAAGAATGGGGGTTTTGTTGCAATAAATGTGCATATTCCTTGTATTTATGAGGGAAGGAATAAGGATTAATTGGACCAATTTGGAGGGACTTTAATCGTTAAGGTCAAAATGGAGGGAATAATGATGGGATTATGATGTCTAATTATGGTGTTGACCATAGAGAGCTATGTGGACAATTTTTTTTTTAACAGATTTTCCCCTGATATGTGATGGTAGGAGCTCATCGTATGGCCGACAAAAATCTTAAAATTTTTATAATACTAAATTAGTAAAAATTAAAAAAGGAGATTTTATATTTAAAAAAAAGGTAATAATACATTAGGTCGTTGATCAAATTCCTTAATATTCTCTCTTTCCAACGTGTCGACTAGGTTTAGGTAAACCCTACCCTCGTCGAGAAACTGAATCGAACCATATTTAATCTTGAGAAAACCAAACCTATGTTTATTACTCACCTAAAAAAAATAAAGATAAAAAAATAAAAATTAAACTTCAAATTTAAAAATTAAAAATATAAATAACTAAAAACTATTTTTAAAAATTAAACATTTTTAAAAAGAATTTTAATTATAAGGAAAATTCATAAAAAATTTAATCAAGAATTAACCTTCAAAATCAAAATTAAAAATAAAATTTTTAAAAGTTTTGAAATTATAACTTTTTAATATATTAAAGTGAATTAAAGATTATATTTAAAAACATAATATTTTATTAATTTTTTATAATACATAATTTTATACTACATAAAACTTTTCTTAATTTGTAATAAAATTTTATAATAAAAATTTAAGAACTTAGACTAATTCAATAATAAAGGTAAATTTAAAAATTTAATAAACTTTATAAAATTATAAAGTTATTAATTAGAATTTAGTAATTAAAACATTTAAAATTAAAAGTATCAAATTAAAATCTTAATACTAAATTAGTAAAAATTAAAAAAAGAGATTTTATATTTAAAAAAAAGGTAATAATACATTAGGTAGTTGATCAAATTCCTTAATATTCTCTCTTTCCAACGTGCAGACTAGGTTTAGGTAAACCCTACCCTCATCGAGAAACTAAACCGAACCATATTTAATCTTGAGAAAACCAAACCTATGTTTATTACTCCCCTAAAAACTTAAAAATAAAAAAAATAAAAAAATTAAACTTAAAATTTAAAAATTAAGAATATAAGTAACTAAAAACTATTTTTAAAAATTAAACATTTTTAAAAAGAATTTTAATAATAAGGAAAATTTATAAAAATTTTAATCAAGAATTAACCTTCAAAATCAAAATTAAAAATAACTTTTTTAAAAGTTATGAAATTATAACTTTTTAATATATTAAAGTGAATTAAAGATTATATTTAAAAACATAATATTTTATTAATTTTTTATAATACATAATTTTATACTACATAAAACTTTTCTTAATTTGTAATAAACTTTTATAATAAAAATTTAAGAACTTAGATTAATTCAATAATAATAAAGGTAAATTTAAAAATTTAATAAACTTTATAAAATTATAAAGTTATTAATTAGAATTTAGTAATTAAAACATTTAAAATTAAAAGTATCAAATTAAAATTTTAAAATTTTTATAATACTAAATTAGTAAAAATTAAAAAAGGAGATTTTATATTTTAAAAAAGGTAATAATACATTAGGTCGTTGATCAAATTTCTTAATATTCTCTCTTTCCAACGTGCCGACTAAGTTTAGGTAAACCCTACCCTCATCGAGAAACTGAATCGAACCATATTTAAGCCAATCTCTGACCTCTAAAATTGTCTTGAACAAGCACTCCTGATGATGATCTCAGAGAGAGATCGAAACGTCGAGCTATAAAAAAAGCATTAATGCAGTTTCCGCTCCTCCTTCACAAAAACAATTCACTGCATATGGCTGTTTTTTCACAAACATTATAGGATCAAGGGATAAATGGTGACAACGATGGAGAAGCCAACGAGAACTGTAGAGAGTTGGAGTCTCCTCATTCGATTTGTAGTGGCTTTTGGTTTGTATTGCTTCTCAAAATGGATGAGGTACACATAATCTCATCCATATATATGGCTGAGGCGGCCATACCCATGATTGTATCAATGTATCAATATAAAAAATGGGGATCAAGGCTAAAACAAGGGGAGTCAATCAATACATATAAATGGTAGTACATAATGGTGGCGGAAAAAGGAGGATAAATAAAAACATTGATATGAAGAACTAGTATATAGAAACATTGACATTCTCTTTGAATGCAATATCACAATAACTGATGCTCTGCTGAATCTTAGGGTGTACATAACTGTGTGGACTCAATGACTGAGAGTTGAAATCTCTGAGGTACAATAAATGACATTTGATACTGTAGATATACTAAAGCATGATATTGAGGGGATTCCGAACACTGTCCCCAATGTAGCTTGGATATAAAAAAGGACATGAAACTATATGGGTCCCAAAGAGACTCACCAATGTGCTAGAGTTGGGTGACAACTGGGGTCTTTGACCAAATAATGAAGGAACCAATACCCTGTGCAAATATCAACGATGCAATAATGTAGCAGAAGTCGAGCACGTGAGACACAACCAACCCAAAAGGCACTAAGGAATCCTTTTAAGTGGTCCAAGGGACTCATCAATGAGGTGGATGAAACCAAGATACAGGGACCTTTGGGTCTCTCCTATGGAATAGATGTGTTAACATTGACATAGGGAAACCTGCAAATACTAAGGCAATTAGGTTTCCTTGATATAAGCACGAGGGGTACAACTAGAGACTGAATGGGGAGTAGGGGAAGCAGAGTACGAGGGACTGAAAATTCCATTGTTCATAGTATAATAGTAGGTTTGAATTGGAAACAAATGACACTAACTCATGGGGAGGGAATCATAGCCGTGGAACTGGGTAGATGACTGTAATGGGAGATACTTGGGGAAGGAACTGGACAAGTGATATCCAAGGGATCCAAGAGATACTCATTGCACACGAGTGGTTCATACATAACGATTTGTTCTTAACATCAGGGATGTTTGGTACATTAAAAACTGGAGTGTCATCGAACTCTACTATTGTGTGCATGTGGATGCGAAGAAACAAAAAAATTAGGACAACTTTCAGTAGCGTGGTTGAGGACATTGCATAAGATACAAGTGGGCGGTGAACGTTATTTTGTAGGGGATTTTGGTGCCTTTTCCCTAGTCTATGTAGGATGAGGGGATGTAGGAGTAGATGAAGGAGCAGATGGTTGTGTACCATGAGGTGGATGTGACACTGTCTAAAAAATTTGGACTAGTGTCAACACAATTTGTGGTGTTGAGGTGGGGTTGGGTTGATCGAGGTACCACATTGGAATCCCAAAGTTAATCTCAAAAGGTTAAGAGTAGCCATGACTAGTTTACTCACGATTCCAGAGGGTGGAAAAAAAAATGGGATGGCCTGTATGGGAGATGAACCCTAATAATTCCATAGAGAAAGACTGGATGTGGGTGCGGTCTATGGTTGGGGATGCATTGAGTTTGAAATTTATCGGATGTGATGGTTCACAAAAATGATATTTCATCCATAGAGGGAGGATGTGATAGGGATAAAAATGTGTCAAACAAAGTGGAATCAGTTAAAAGACATGGACCAATGGAAAACAGGGAGGGGATGGATGCGCTATCGATGAGGGTGTTGATGGTAGGGAGGACATGCTCTGAAAATTCCAGTTCTTTGGCATTATAGTATGTCAAATTGTCAATGGCACAATATTCCCATCATGGGGGAACATCATAGGTCGAAATACAGATGAATAAATGACTCACATCGTGTACATGTAACTACATCCAAGGAGAATGTTATAATCTAACTCGGCCTTCACAACTTCGATGCTCATCAACACAATTTTACTTACCAACTCAACGGGGACATTTGTGAGAATGACTTGTGGTTGGGAAGCATTACCATTGTAAGTGCATAGGGTGCTGGTTGAGGGTTGAAGGTTTGGGGATCCTAGATTCTTCCAAATGAAGGTTGACATAACACAAGTGGATGCACCCTCATCAATGATACATCGATGAATGACCAAATTCTGAACAATGACAAGAACCTGAAAGGCTACAGATGAAATCATATGAGGTTCTCATTGATCCAAGTCGAAAGTGATCAACCTGGATTAAGAGGGGTCGATGGAATCTAAACAAAATAAAAAGGATTTGCATTGTGGAGGAGAAGTTCTTAGGAATTCCAGAGTGGACATGGCAAAGGGAAACTAGGAAAAGACATTGACAATATTGTAATTGAGAGTGACTCTAATAGTAGAGTTGTTCACAATGCGACACAAAGGGAACCTAGGGAATTTGGAAGTCCTTTCTGCGAGGTGTATCGAAAAATGTAAGGAAATATCAAGAGTAGTGGACTTAGATGTCGTGGATGGATTAATGGTTTCTGTGGTTGATCTGTATTTTTTTTGTCGACTTTGTAAGTTGATGTCATATGACAATGTCATAAGATGATGGACACCAAGATCGATGGGTTGACTTGAAGAAGAGGTTGCGGTATTTTTTTGTATCAATGGTTGGGTTGTAACCACTCCTTGATTAGGTAATGGGTTCTACAGCACCACATGTAGAGGACCTTGTAGTGTTGGGTTTGGCTGTTCCAGAGCAACAACGTTGGTTTCACATTCATTTACTTCATGTAATAGGTTGCTGGATCGATGTAACTAGGGGCACTGATGTGTATAGTGACCATAAATGACACAAATGGTACATTGATGGTTAGTCCGTAATTGAGGGTTCTTCCTAGGTATAGGTTTACATTGGGGATTCTATGCAAGGACATTGGATCAGTTGTTGTTAGGAGGGTTGGGCTATTGACCACCCCCTTGAGGTTGTTTGTTTCTTCCTACCTCTTTATCTTCGTCCCTTCCCTTGTTGGTTGTTGGGGGCGGGTTAATTGGGGAGATTCTGCTTAACGTAGACCTGTCCTTGAGGAACATGAGGAGTCACGGCGGAGCAGGTGTAGGTTGCACATGTGTTGGGTAGAAGGAGGGAGTGTCTGGAGGGGATGAAAACCCTATCATTTGGAAATTACAAGAAGGTTCCAGGAAATTCAGTCCATGAACATGAGGAATGGGTGCGGGAGATGCATATGAAGGTGTGGCTCAAGACTGAGTTGTTGTGCATGAAAAATATAGGGCGTAGTCGTGTTGGGAAACACTAAAGGCATTATCAGAGTGAGGTATAATCGAAGGAGAGGTTGTGCATAGGTGGGGGTACTGGGTAACAGATCCAATGACTCCATTAGGGACATGGGATTCCCCTGGCATATCTTTCCATGAGGAGCCATCACAAGGAGCATCGGGTATGGTGGTGTAAAGGTAACCCAATTGGCATAGATAAGTTTGAACTACTGCGCTTTGAGTATTGCATCTTCCTCGCTTTATGCGTGCTCTAATGAAACATCTTTGGAGATACTGGGAGTAAAGTTTTTAAGAAACCGATTAAGGAAAATCCTGTCATCTAACTAGATTTTGCACAAACTATGACGGAGATGCCACTCATGGATGTGATATGTGATATGGGTGGTAATTTTTTGTCTACAGGATAACAAGATTTCCATGCCCTCATCATAACATATGGGTAGTTGGCAGTACTGGAGGAACTATGAAAATATGTCCTAAAGAGGAAAATCAAGTTAAGTGTCATGGCGTAGCCCGATGTACCATTTGGCTACAACACTAGTGAGTGTGTCCTGGAATAACCACAATCAGATAAAATCATCCACTATGATGTTGGAGGAACACCATAAGTGAACTAACATGATGTGTTTCAGAGGGTCTTATCTCGCCTTTCCTTCAAAGTTAGGGATGTACGAAGGGGGTTTGGTAGGCATGGGAGGCCACAACAAATTATGATAGATGGGGTCAATTGTTAACCTCACCAAATCAAGTACGTTGAGACTAGCCATGAATGGCATACTAGGACCTGGAATAGATCTAGGAGGGCCAACAATGGTGTTGAGGAAAGTGAGCATGCAGTTACTATATGAAAATGGGGGTTGGTAGGTCTGACTCCCTACTATAGAAGTAGTCACTGGAATTGTGTGAATAACCATAATAGTGGTAGAAGGGACAATTCCCCCATGCATGAATGTAGGAATGGTGTAGACCATGGTGGCTTGAGTGGGGCCACTACTAGTGGGTAGAGAACCAACAACAGTATGTGCGGTGACAAGGGGCCCACTAGGAAAAGGACTTGTAGGTACAACATAAGGGATACCTGGTATGACAATTGGAGTGCTCACTGGTCCACTTCCAACAATCCCCCCTTTGAAGGGTTTGGGAGTTGCACCAACCATGGGGCTAGATGGGGAAGCGAACAAGGTAGGCTCGGATTGGTAGGAATTCAAATTTGACTCAGATGGAGTGTGTGGCATTGAAGGTGGTGAATGAAACTGAATATGGATCCAACAATGGTGGTTCAAGGAACTGAACTAAGGGGTATCCCCCCTAAGTCTCTGAGAGTAGTGTGGGGGAGAAATGATGACATAATTATGTCATATATGATGAATTAAGGCTCACGGGTGGTAAACACAAGTGCAAAAATCCATTTGCATCCTAGTGTGCAGAAGGAGAGCTGATAAATGGTGGCACACAGGCCAAAAAACAAGCTTTAAAACCGAACTATAACAATGTGTCACAGCAGGAGAGTCTACAACAAAAGTTTCCAGAAATACAACAAGCAACATTATGTAGGAATAAAATGATGCACTAATCTATGAGGTATAAGTTCTAGCAAGATCTTATCTACAGGATGGAAGCCCCTCACAAATCGTATCCTCTGCTGGGTGATGAAATACATAGTCAAGCAATACGCAATGGAAGAACAAATGTCTAAGAGAATCCCACTAATGAGAGGGACCTCGAGTAAAAGAGACATAAAATAATGGAAACTAGGCTACCTCATTCATGACATGTTTAGGATGGTTTCTTGGAAATTCAACCCTTTGGTCTTCGACACCCGGTATGGGGGAAAACATGCACAAGGAGGACTATGAAAATATGTCCTTTTGTATAGAGTGGAGTGCAGTATTCCACCCAAAATTCCAGAATCCGTTCATCGTGGATTACCCCTGTACAACAGGAGGATAATACCAGGAATATTTCAATCAGTCGTTCCCCTAGCCTATACGGGGAAGATTTAGAACAAAAGGACACACCGATGTATCCTATCCTTATATGACTGAACTACTTGAATGTTAAGCTCTCCTTACCTCGATTTTGAAAGGTTTTCCTTGTTTTGTAGATCCTTATGCGGTCGACTATACCGATAAAGAACACAAAAAACAAGAAAAAAATATGAGAGAAACAAGACAATCCAGTAATCTATAATAATGATCAAGGTAACTAGTAACAAATAATCAATATCAATCATTTCTAGGAAATGGAAAATATGTTTGTATTAAAAAATGAGAAAATAAATCTACAACCAACGCCTTGATGTCAAAGCTTTGATTTTACAAAATCATTTGACTAACTCACACACACTACAAACTATGCAACATCTCACTCAAAACCACTCTCTCTTTTCCTCCTATACTAGACTTGCATCCAACAACATAAAGGTGCAATCTTGGTCTCCCCCTCACATGGTCCATATAACTTGCTTTTATAGGCCAAAGGAATCCCAAATGGGTTGAGATATTTTGGGAGGAAGGTAGGGAATGATCCCTAGGGGATAGGATATTGAGTGCCAGTTGTCCCAAGTAGTTAAGATCATCCTCCATGAGATATTTTTCCTAGAATATTCTTGAATATTCTATTTTTTTCCCTTTTTGGACTACTCATGCTCTTTGCAAACATGCTATGTGCGTTGACACTCCTTGTCAATGGAGAATAGGCATCAATCTAGTCTGATGCTATGTGCTAGGGAAAGGTGTGTCACACTACCTAGGATTATGCAATAAGACTCCAAAAATATGTTTTGGCCAGAGAATTCAAGGGATTAAGCATTAGGATAGTTTTTGGGTGTAACAAAATCCCCCCCAAAGTATGAATCTAGAGGAATGTGATAGGTGAAATGTTTTGATAGATATGGTTCCAGTATCAGAGGAAGTCATGAGTAAATTCTTGACACATGACCAATCACTAACTATATGACTCAAACATGGATGCATACCAATACACTACATATCCATGTATAATGACCATGTCATTTCCACTGACAATACACTATATATCCATGATCAACAAGACTCAAATCGAAACATGGATACGAAACATACAAAGTAGATCCATATCATCCTGACTCTAAACTAGAACTTAGCCACCAAACATATAATGTGGATCCATGTCATGAATCCAAACAATACTCCATCGCAACATGAGGGTAGGAACATATCCAAGTGAATACCTAACCACTCAGTGTCTTCATTTCAATCCTAAACGGTACGATTATATCCATGCAAATAGATGTCCTGATGTCAAACACGGTATAAACCACTTGATTACTAGTCATTGATGTATACTGTTAACAGACATGAGGGAGATCACCATTGATGTCAATGATTCGTGAGGTATCCCAGTACATTCCCCCGAATGCAAATACAGGACTTGAACTCGAAAAATCGATGAAATACTTCAATTAGAGGCCATTGAAGAAATCCCACTATTGAAAATGAGGAAACCTGCCATTGAGGCATGCATAATTCAAGGTAATTGACTCAGTTTATAAGTCATAACTCTTGGATGATGTGTTGGCATTGACGGGAATAAACTCGTCGAAGAAGGGACATGATGTTTCCCCCATCATCGACGCAAAACTTGGAACAAAAGATGATGTTGAAGTAATGAAAACAACCACATGACTGATTCAGACGTGACTGAATCAAAAGAAGGTAAGGAAACTGTAAAGGTAGACCGTAGTGGAGGTTTTCTTTGAACATTAAATGACACAATAAATGACTTGGAAGCATTGAATCAACATGGTAGAGACTAGATGTAATGCAAGGACATGACGATGCATTCTTTGAATTGTCTCAAAGGAGTTAAATGACTCATGAAAGTGGATCGACTCGGTGCCAGGATGAATAGCCAACTGTTTGAAATGAAAATGTAGAAAGGTTCCATGTTCAAGGGTGTACTATGAGCTACCATAAATACAAATGAAATAAATTCCCCATTCCATTAATTCCCCCATCGCAATGGATGAGTACCTCTTTTCTTTTTAACAAGCTTGAAAAGGGTAACAAACGCTTGGTGTAGCTCATCAAGTGATGAGTTCATTCTCACATGTTTTATGAAATTGAGAAAGGAGGGGTTTATTCCCAGAAAGGGTCCTTCATCGTTTAATTTTATGAGTCAAAAGAAGGTAAATTCATTCGTTGGTTCATATTTAGAGAGTCTGAAATGACTAAGAAGAATCCAGGGTGGAAGTTTTTGTAAATTTAGTCCTCAAGGCCTGAAAAAAGTATAAACTAATTCCCAGGAGAAGTATTCTAGTTGTGATAATATAGAGTGTACCTTTTTTGTAAGTGAGTATAACTGATCTGAAAAAGGGATAAACTACCACTGACTAGACAACCTTTCAAATACTTTTACAAGCGTGAAAGTGTCAAGCTTGCTTGGTGATCTTTTACTGTTTAAAAATTCTCAAAAAGAGCTTAAAGTTGACTTTGTAATGGGTTCTTTTTTCATAAAACATTTTAATGAGTCTAAAAAAACAGTAAAAGCACACTTGATACCTTTTCACTGATTTTTTAATGAGCACATCGAAGATATAAAAAGCGCTCAATACCTTTTTCATGTTTAAATCCAAAGCACAAAAAAGCGATAAAGTAAGCTCAAACCACTTTTCATGTTTTAACTAGAGCACGCAAAATGAAAAGTAATATCAACACCATCTTACTGTTTTTAACGAGTTCAAAGATCAGTTTAAATAATGCTCGGGGTATCTGCTTCATTTTTAACGAGCTTGACAGAGAATAGGAACTATGCTCAATATGTTGTTTCATGGTTTAGTGAGCTCAAAACTAACATCAAAGTATGCTCAAAATGACTCCCATTGATGAGTGTTTTCCCAACATGATGTCCAGTGGATGGTACTTTCCTCCAGTATAACTATCAAGTATATTAACTCCGAAATAATGTAAAAAGGTTCGATGCATGCCCCCCAAGCTTCATTTCGTCTGTTTACTCTTTCTTTATCCAACTAAATTTCGGGTTATTTCTAGGGAAAGGTTCACCAGAAATAGAGGAAGAAAGAGGATCAAGTGCTACAGGAAGATGAAATGAAGGTTCAAGTATTGATTCTTGACACAATGGAAGAATCTGTTTCATTTTTTAGCGATCTTGACACGAAAAGGGAACTCTTCTCACAACGACCCGTTTCATTTTTACAAAAGCTTGAAACAAAAATTAATTATGCTTTAGGTTGGTTTTATTTTTTAACGAGCTTGAAACCATAAATAAAATTTGCTCAAAGACATATGTTTCATTTTTTAACGATATTAACAAAGAAATGGAAATACTCTCGCAGACATCTATTTCATTTTTTAACGATCTTGACATAGAATGGGAACTTTTCTCACCTTCAGTTTTTAGCCAACATGATGTCTAGAGGTTGGTGGGTTTCCCCCTTACATAAGAATCTAGCGGCTTAACTCCAGTATGGTGTCCAAATACTAGAAACATTCCCCATAAGATTCCTCATGATGGGAATAAGCTACCAGTTTACAAACGACTGAACTCTGACATGATGTCAAGAGTTGAGAGACATGGCCAACAAAGGGGAAGGAACCATAAGAACATGCGGGATATCCAGGGAAGTCTGATGACTGTGAGTTATACGATGACTAGGTTTAACAAAGGAAAGCTGATTGATGGTCACAATATTCCCATCATGGGGAAAATGAATCACTCGAAAGAGTGTGGACACTACAACTTTTCCCATAACATTAATGTAGAAAGCTTTCCCTCCAAGGGTAAGCGGTAAATTAGGAAGGATCCCTAAAGGTGCAGTAGGTCTTCGGTTAAAACCTAGTATCTGATTGATGGATGGAACAACCTGAGGAGAACCTGTATATTTCCAAGCATTTGAGGATAGAATATTAACAGAAGGCCCTTCATCAACAATAGTGTGGAGTATGCTCTTAGCTGTAACTCACACAGATATTTGAGAACACTCGAATGAATATGAGATTCTGTTAGATTACTCCAATCAAAGGAAATAAATTCATTACTTGGAGAGGGTTCTGTTTAAACATAAACTATTTCCCCTTGCATAGAAAAATCTGAATGGACTATAAAAACTTCAGCGGGTTTCAATTCACTCTCAACAGGAAGAGAGGGATAAGATGAAGATTGTGTCAAAGTGACTACTTCAATCTTAACAATCTCTGATGAAAGACTGGGATTGGGTTGAGTTGACATTAACTCGACCACTTTAACTTTAATCTCCAAAGGAAGAGTGGGATCGATCGAGGATAAAACTGGATCAATCACTTTATCAACCAACGAGAGGTTAGGGGACAACTTACTGTGACCTGTTGGAAGCTATTTTTGAGGAACAATAATATATTCCAACAAATTTTAAGCTTCATTCAAGTGAGGAAAAAGGTAGTAAGGTGCATGTCCTTACATAACAAGAAAGGATATCTAACTTTTCCTTTCCGACGCTTAACCATAGAGTCATTGGTTGATGGGGTATCATCAGTTTGATGACCAGAGGCTGATAACATGGGTTGTTGGGAAGCCTCAGACTACACTTCTAAAACTTGGGACAGACCATGACAATCCTTAAGAAGATGGTCACCCTTACAAATTATGCAAGGGAACTTAGGCTTATGAGGTGTTTTCATGGGAAAATCAACACTCTCAGCATTGTGAGGAGTAATTGGTTAAGATTTGGTTTTTTGTTTGTGTTTGTTCTTGTTAATATTCTTTTTCTTCTTCTTCTTATCCACCTGATTACCAACATCATGAATTTCGACTGATGAAGAAGGAGAAAGGGAAGAATACACATCTAGCAAAGAATATGAAAAATCAACATTACGTTGATGATATTGTGATGGAGAGTTGGGATTTGAAACAATCTATGCACTTGGGATAACTAGACTAGAGAATAACCACAGAGGTAATCCCGTAGTCAATCCAGGAAGACTTAATGTAGCCATGAGAGGAGGACCAACATTTCCAAATGAAGGAATAACAAAATGTTCCCCTTGAGAAGGGGTCTCTTGGTTGGTATTTCCTTAAGCCATAGCCATATCTACGTAACAAAACTAACTCACTCTTTAACACATTTTAACTATACAAGAAACAAGCTCTACTCATTATAAAGCAACAAGAAAACATGTGAAAGGAGTGGATAAAAGGTTAGGATTCTTATAGGAATTTCAAACCATCACAACTTGTTATATATCACTAGGTCCAACAGTAAAATGCAATAAGGAGGATTGGGACCAAACCCTTGCCTAAATACCCGACTACCTGGATGATATGTACATAGTAATCCCCTTGATTGTTGTTATTGGTGTATTGTGGTGATAGGACGACCAAAGGGATTTTCTCAAATGGTTTTAGGTTCCCTAATGGTGTCTCCTGATATACACAAGGTACATGGGAGCTGAAATTTGTGTTAGTGCTATCTAATAGACAACCGTTCGAAAGGGACCTTCCTATATACTATCAAGTATGTGAAGAAATTTTTGATATACCTCAAGGGTATGAAAATCCATTTGATATACCGATTGGTATGTGGAAGAAACACACGATGTCTGGGATGAAATGCATACAAATAAACAACATATCATATGTTTATAGATGCCCGGACATGTCTTATAACCTATCACACACTTATTGCTAAGAATTTTTACCTAACTAGCGCTTATTTTTATTTGAAACAGTTAAGTGGACATATGGAGTGATGACTAACTCAGAGACCATGCAAGGATGAGATGCAAGTATTTCACTCTTTATTTTAATGGATGCCCTAATTATGAAAGAGTAAGAGGTTCTCTCCCCAAATGCATAAATTGAATAACATACACCCAAACTCGAAACTAGAATTATGTTTCCTATGTTTTCAACAAAAGTGAAAAACAAGTCTCTAGGAAGAAAAAAGTCTAAAGAACATTTCCAATAAAGAACTAAAGCAAAGAGTCTTTATAGATCATGAAACTTGGAATATTTTTCTCTTTTATATAAAAATAAGATTAACAAAAGAAAAATATGAAGTAATCTAAAACAAGAACAAAGTGTTTTTTGATTTTCAAGTATTTTTAGTCTAATAAAGAGGATCAAATCAAAACTTTCTCTTTGAACTATTAAGGAAATTTTTTTTTTCTTCTTCTACAAATATATAAGGAAATAAAAAATGATCCCAATACAAGAGAACTCAAGACAAATGCAACACATGCACACTAAAATGAGATGCAAATTTTCTAATTACAATGAATACAATCCACAGGAAAGAGCAAGAGGTTTCAAGCAAAGAAAGAAATGTGAAATTCAATGCAAGAAACATAAAATATTCTTTGAATGCAAAGAGAATATAATTCAAAGAGACTGCAAAAATCAAGCTAAAAACACCCCCAAAATCAATTAAAAGGGTCACTGAGTACCTACCTCGGTGCACTTTGCACACTATGTGACAACATCAACGACGCTTTCTGTCTCTGGGAAAGAGGCATTATTGGCGCTCTGTCAGAAGAAACAAAAGGCATCAGCAAAGTGTCGGCACTCTCTGAGAATAACCCACGTGTGTTGGATGATCTAGAAAACAAAAGAGCCAAATAACCTTTAGGATAACCCAATGTGGATCAAAATGGAATTATGATAAGTAAAATCATGAACCAGAGAAGGCAAATGAGAGTGTAGTAATCTGGATCACTCACCTTAAATATTTAAATGAGTAAGAAAACAAATTTAATAATCTTGTAATAAAAAGTGGCATATCTAGAAAAAATGACAGTTTGTTCCCCTAGGCGACATGGGGCATATCTAGAAAAAAGGACATAGTGATGTATCCTCTCCCTATATGACTGAACTACTTGAATGGTAAGCTCTCCTTACCTTGAGTTTGAAATGTTGTCCTTGTTTTGTATATCCTTATGTGATCGATTATACCTACAAAGAACACAAAAAACATGACAAAATATGAGAGCAACAAGACATTCCAGTAATCCATACTAATGATCAGGGAAACTAGTAGTAAAAATCAATATCAACATGAATCATTTATGGGAAAGGGAAAACATGTTTGTATTAAAAAATGAGAAAAGAAATCCACAACCAAAGCCTTGATGTTGAAGATTTTATTTTACAAAATCATTTGACTCACTCACACACACTACAAACTATGAAACATCTCATTCACAACCACTCTCTCTTTTCCTCCTATACCAGATTTGAATCCAACAACATAAAGGTGTTATTGTGGTCTCCCCCTCACATGGTCCATATAACTTGATTTTATAGGCCAAAGGAATCCCAAATGGATTGAGATATTTTGGGTGGAAGGAAGGGAATGATCCCTAGGGGATAGGAGCTCGAGTGCCAACTATCCCAAGTAGTTAGGATCATCCTTCATGAGAGATTTCTCCTAGAAGCTTCTCAAATATTCTCTTTTTTTCCCTTTTTGTACTGTTGACTATCTTTGCAAACAGGCTAGGTGCGCTGACACTCCTTGTCAATGGAAAATAGGTGTTAGTCTAGTCTGACACTCTGTACTAGGAATTAAGGTGCATCAGACTACCTAGGATTGCGCAATAAGACTACAAAAATAGTTTTTGGCCAGTTACTTTAAGGGATTTAAGCATTAGGACAGGTTTTGAGTGTAATAGAGCCCCCTCGATAAACTAGTGGTGACCATTTCAACAACTACATATAAGATGTAAGCGACAAAGGGGGGTTATTTGGATGCCTATCCCGAGTGCCCTAACATAACTCCATATGTTTTTGGTCCTCAAGTGAGGTTACAATGTTGGTTGAGTTAAGGTTAATTTTAGTATCTGATTTGGGTCATGTACCAAGTGTTCAAATTAAGGTGTTATGTGTGTGCACAAATGGACTGTGATCTCTAAACCTAGGTGTCTCTTCCAGATACTAATCTGCTGAAAATTAAATAACAGTATTGAAAGTAAATTCTTTTGAACAATTAAAAACTAATACTTCCAGATGAAATAAAATATGTAAGTAAATAAGCATACTAACAACTCTATATGGTGTAGGAAACACATGGGTGGTCTCAACTACCAAGCTCAACTAGAATAGGCTCAAATACAAGAAAATGGGTACTGCAAAACCACCAAGGGGATGTAGGAAATCAGATCTAGAAAAATACAGTCAGGAAAGGGGCATAATATAGACATAAGGTATGGAATGGATCTAAAACACCTTAAACAGTTGGAAAATTGGTAGGTCACACCTGTTGGTGGAACAAATGCAGCCGAGGTCGCACACGACTGAAAAACAACCACGGTTGAGATAGAAAAATAGCCAAAAAAAAGGTCACACTTAACAGGGGTTTTCACGAGACATATCGCACAAAACAAGGTCACAAAAGCGACCTGATTTACTCTAGAAGGGAGGAAAGAGCGATTTGGACTTTGGATCTAGTTCGCAGTTAATTGGGAAAAAGGTGTGACCTATGTTGTGCTTATCAGGAAAAAAGGTACAACATGGGTCGTTCCTTTTGACCAAAACCCTGCGACTTGGTCGAAAATGGAATTGTTTTGTGGAAAAAATGTCGGTTAGGGCTGGGGGGGGAAGAACTGTAAACACACTGGTTCAGGTCTGTCGAAATTGGGTCAAATATGTGATGGATAAGGGTACCCAAGTGAAACAAACCAACAAACAAAAATAACAAACATGAAAAATCAAAGATCCAAGAGGATCGAGCCAGTGGAGTCGCCAAAATATAGTGTGCAAATGCACCAAACTTAGATCATAGGGATCTAGAGATAGAGTTCATAGTGGAAGGGAAAGAATTCAACCTTGACTTAACAAACAATAAAAATACTGTTTTTTATATTTTCTTTTAATTAACAAAACAATGCCACTATTCATACCTTTGTAAATGGACCATTGCAGTCGATTGAGGATTTGGTCCAATGGCTTCCACGATCCGGTTCTTCGGTGTTCTCCAACTAGGTTTGTTGATGGGAATGGAATCAAGGATTTTATGGAGTAAACTCAACATGCAATGTAATGTACAAATATGTGGAAAAAGTAGGACAAACAAAAAGTGTGACTAAAAAAAGAGTGTTTGTGGGGAGACCTTCATAATGTCTTTATAGGATGATCCAAGATTTTGTTTCCCATGGTATTGGTCCATGGTTTTTTGTAGTGCATGGTATTGGTCCATGGTTTATGACCCATTCTTATTTTATGGTTTTTTGGTCCTTTTTGAGAGAATGGTTTTTTTTTTGCAATAAATGCACATCTCCCTGCATTTATGAGGGAAGGAATAATGATTACTTTGACCAATTTGGAGGGAATTTAATTATGAAGTTAAAAATGAAGGAATAGTGATGGGATTATGATGTCTAAATATGGTTTTGACCATAGAGATCTATGTGGCCAATCTTTTATGTTAACACTGATCATCATCATCATCATGATCATGATGGTAATCAATATGGTGATGATGAGACGTGCATGATGAACATTGATGTAAATGATGTTTATGTGCATACATGAGGAATCCTTGAGTATTGAAACCCTACCATACTGTCGAGGCACACACTAGTCTTACCTTATTGAATTCCAATGCATACAAGCACAATTTGAAGAAATTTCAATGTTGGCCCCATTCATTGCTCACTATCTAGGGTCGATGAAGATGATGTTGAAGATCATGAAGATGATCAAGATTACAAGGATGATGGACCACTGATGAGTATTATGTTTTTTTTTAATTTCCTTGAGTTGATAACCATGCCATGATGTAAAATAAAAAGGTTGTCTAATTTAAAAAAGGTGGATTAAATGGTTTTCATTGGACATATTAGCTTAGACAATGTACCAATGTGGGTTTTGTACAAACATTATTTCCCATGTGGATTTCATGATCAGCATAATGCTCCAGATCTTGGGGCATTGCTATTGACTTAGCTTTAATTTTTTATATATGATGGTGACGATGATGACGATACGGATGATGAGGATGATGATCATCATTATCATGATCATGATCATGATCACGATCATGATCATGATGAGATGTGCATGATGAACATTGATGGAAATTATTATTATGCAAGGACATGAGGAATCCTTGTGTGTTGAAACCATTCCATACCATGACGACGATGACGATGACGATGATGGTGATGATGATGATGATGGTGAGGATGATGATGGTGATGAGGATGGTGATGATGATGACGTCGATGATGAAAATGATGATAATGATGATGGTGATGACGACGATGATGGGGATGATGCCAATGATGGTGGTGGAGAAAACGATGACAACGGTAATCAAGATGATGTTGATGAGACGTGCATCATGAACATTGATGGAAATGATGATTATGTAAGGACATGAACCTTTTACATACTATCGAGGCACGTGTTTAGTCGACTAACCTTGACAAATTCCAATGCATACAAGCACAATTTGAAGAAATTTCAATGTTGTCCCCGTTCACTACTCACTATTCAGGGCCGATGAATATAATGTTGACGATCACGAAGATGATGAATATTACAAGGTTGATGCACCACTTGTGAGTATGATTATTATTATTTTATTTCCCTAAGTTGATAACCATGCCATGATGTGAAATAAAAAGATTGTCTAATTGAAAAAAGTGGATTAAATAGTTTGCATTGGACATATTAGATTAGATGGTGTACCATTGTGGGGTTTATACAAACCTTGTTTCCCATGTGGTATTCACACTCACTATAACTCTACATATCTTGGGGATTTATTATTAACTTAGCATGAATTTTCTATATATGATGGTGATGCCGATGATGATGGGGATGATGAGGATTATGATGATCATGATGGTAATCAAGATAAATATGATGAGACGTGCATGACGAAAAATGATGGAAATGATTATTATGCATTGACATGAGGCATCCTTGAGTCTTTAAATATTTCCCTACCATCTAAACTAGTCTAACCTTGTGAAATTCCAATGCATACAAGCACAATTTGAATAAATTTCAACATTGTCCCCATTCATTTCTCACTATCCAGGGTTGATTAAGATGATGCTGATGATCATGAAGACATTGAAGATTACAATGTTGATGCACCACTTGTGAGTATGATGATTTTTTTTATTTCCATAAGTTGATAGCCATGCCATGATGTAAAAATATTGTCTAACAAAAAAAAGTGGATTAAATGGTTTACATTGGAGCGAGATGAGAGTAATGATGTGGTGAGGATTATATGAGGACATGATCCATACTTAATTCTTGAATATGATAATGAATATGATGATGATGATGATGATGGAGATGAGCTTCTTTTCATTTTGAGAATAATTTATTCTCTACTAAATAGGGCCAACCATGTGAAGGTGGAAGCTCATATGCCCCCTTCCCCCTTCACATCTCTCTCAATTCCCCTTCACCCCTTAACCTAATTTGACATACTATACAACATTTAACATACAACATGGAAATTTGCATAAACTTGAAGTACAACATGTAAGTAACCCATATAATTATTAAATTACTTGAGGATAATAAAAGGAAGAAAATATATATTAATTACTAGATACCTTGTATATTTGATCATTTTTATATTCTTAATCATATTCTCCATCAAAATCAAAATCGGATGATTCATATACTTAATAATAAATGATCAAATAATTAACCATATCAACGTCATCAAAATTGCTTTCTAATGTATCATTTGGTTTGAGTTCTTCATGTCATTCTTCATTTGATACATTTGGTTCAACTTCTTTAGGTTCTTCGTTTGACATGACATTTGGTACAACATGTTATTTAAAATCTACATCATATTGATATTATTCATTATGAAGTACTTCTTCCTCTACATGATACTTTACATGCCTTCCTCTTGGATCGTATATAACGATAAATACCAATCTGCTTTACATGGAACCTCTGAGTAAAAGACCTGTTTACATTGGCTTGGAAGAACATACGACTTTGTTCCCAACTCAACCATGCACCTATTAACCATGGGAAATCCATTTTTATGTCCAATAATATTCCTCTCAGGATCATGTTCATTCATTCGTAACATGTACCATATGATGTCAAACAAAACTAATTTGAAGGATACAAAGTCACACTCAATTATATCATCCAAATACCCATTGTATATATTTTTAGATCCTTATGGATGTCTATCACTCCTATAGGAAATATCAATGACCTGGAACACTGCAGTTATCCCACAATAATAAGTTTTCCTATTTTCATCCAACTTTTTAATGAAAAATTTATGACCATTTCACCACATAGCATTATGGTGTTTCAACTGCAATATACCAACCACGTAAAAATGCATTGTAAATTAATAATATTATTCATATAACTTGGAAAGTATCCAGCGCTGAAAAAAACCACACCGAAAACATTAATATGATAAAACCAAAGTTAACACTCTTACCTATTTATCCTTCAAACCATATGCTAAATCAAATTTTCTCTGCGTAATATTAGTATCTCGATAAAGATGAGCTCTCTTAACCAATGTAGACACCCCTTCCCATGATAACCTTCCATAATGTACTTGTTTACATCTTTCAATCCAGACACTCTTCCAATCAATGTTGTTTGTGATGTATAAATGTAGAGCATCCCACTCTCTACCTCTTATATGAAAAAAAAATCAACAATAATTACATACCATGCTAAAAAATTACGATATAGATTAAAAGTACAATATACCAATAATAACTACGATATACAAAAAATTTGAAGTCAAATATATTATAAACATCCACTATCTAATTACCTTTCCCTTTATGCAATCTACCTTTCCCCAATAGGCGCTCCGTTGGAACTTGTTAATAAAGTTCACATCCTAAATGCATTCCACTTGCATATTTTATGCTAATAATGGAAGATATTTAGTAATACACACAATGGATTGATATACCATATGCCCCTGCACCATATAACCCTCATGACATGCTCTTTATCTAACCAAAGCCTTCAATGATTTCAAGTGCCTCTCCACCATCCACATTGACCTTGCATGTATAGGTCCCCATATTTCAATCTCCTCAAGTTGGTGTATGAGGTAGTGTTATTGTGCATTGAATAGTGTCAGAGGTATATACCTTTCCATTTCACACATTAGCCGAGGAATTATTCACCTCCAATACTTTATATCTTCTTTATGAATTTATATTGACGACATCCATATACAAATAATGTAAGGAAATGGAATGCTTCAAAGAAAATGTTATATTATACATTAGTACAAGCAAAACAAATGTCATTAAGTTCCACAACAAATTGAACACATATTTTGAATATAAATCACTACTTAACTCATGTATTTTCCAAGATCATATATAACTTGTTTAATGTTGCTATCAATCATGATTTTTTACCCCACTATATTCACCTTAGTTTATTAAGATGTTATTTATGTTTGAAGAAAATCTTGTGGGAAAATTAATTATCCGAATGACCTCTTCAACATCATTATTTTGTTTCTTTGTCAATAACCAGGAAAGGCTATTTCGATCTCCAACTCTATTTGAATGAATCACACTTTGCAATTCATGATTCGCTTCCTGAATATCACTACAAATTTCGGCAATCTTTTCCTTTTCACGCCTACCATCTAAGATTTACCATAATGTTTTTGTTACATTCTTCCCGATATGCATTGTATCATACAAATGAAATATTTGTAGGTACTTATAGTAGTGAATCCTACTAAATTGTATAGGATAAAATTTCATTCCTTGTCGAAGACTATACATGCCTTGTTGACATCCATGAAGGATAAAATAAGTTACACAATAATTGTCAATTATGATAAATATAATAAATACAAATAAATATTACACACAATAAAACATATATGATACATAGACAATTTGCATACCTCGATGATTTCTATTATAATCCACCTTCCATATGTGGGGACTCATTCTTCGTGGTTTTAATCCAGTCTCCTCTTTCCCATTGAAAAATATTTTTTCAGTGGTTCAATACCTATGGTTCTTAGAGAGGAAGTGTCTATAATAATCAAACACCTTGTTTCCTAAACGTTTTGAATGACGATATTTCATCTTAGGACCAAAAACTGGAGATGCAAATTTACCCCTTGTTTGAAAACCTACATGAGATAAATTATTGTCAATTTTATGTGGGCCACTGTAGGTGTTTGAGGATGTGGTCCGACTGCTTCCACGATCTGCTTCTCCGATTTTCTCTGCTAATGGTTGTCAAGTGTAGTATGGATAAGGACTGTATGGATTAAGGTGATGATGATGATGGTGATGATGATGATGATGATGATGATGATGACAAGGACGACGACGATGATGACAATGATGACAATGATGATGATGATGATGAAAATAATGATGATTATGGTGATGATTTTGATGGTGATGATTATGATGGTGATGATGATGATGGTGATGGTGATTATGATGGGTATGATGAAAAAATCGATGGCTGTAACAACGACAACGATGGTAATCAATATTATGGTGATGAGACGTGCATGATGAACATTAATGGAAATGGTGATTATTTAAGGACATGATGAGGAATCCTTGAATCTTGAAACATTTACATATTTTTGAGGAACATGCCTAGTATAACCTTGAAAAATTATAATACATACAAGCATAATTTGAAGAAATTTCAATGTTGGCCCCGTTCACTTCTCTTTATCCAGGGCCGATGAATATAATGTTGACGATCATGAAGATGTTGAAGATTACAAGGTCGATGCACCACTTGTGAGTATGATTATTATTTTTCATTTCCGTAAGTTGATAACCATGCCACGATGTGAAATAAAAAGATTGTCTAATCGAAAAAAGTGGATTAAATGGTTTGCATTGGACATATTATCTTAGATGGTGTACCATTGTGGGGTTTATGCAAACCTTATTTCCCATGTGGTATTCACACCCAACGTAATTATCCATAGCTTGGGGATTTGTTATTGATTTATCTTGGATTTTCTATATATGATGGTGATGACGATGATGATGGAAATTATGATAATGATGAGGATGATCATGATCATTATGGTAATGATCAAGATGACAATGATGAGATGTGCATGATAAAAAATGACATAAATAATGATTATGCATTGACATGAGGCATCCTTGAGTCTTGAAATATTTCCAACCCATCAAGGCACACACATAGTCTAACCTTGTGAAATTCCAATGCATACAAGAACAATTTAAATAAATGACGCTATCCAAGGTCGATTAAGATTACGTTGATGGTCATGAAGATAGTGAATATTACAAGGTCGATGCACCACTTGTGAGTATGATTTTTTTTAAATATATATTTCCCTAAGTTGATAGCCATTCCATGATGTAATTTAAAAATATTATCTAATAAAAAAAGTGGATTACATGGTTTACATTGGAGCGAGATGAGAGTTATGATGTGGTGAGGATCATACAACAACATGATCCATACTTGAGTCTTGAATATGATAATGAAGCCCATGATGATGATGATGAAGACAAGATTCTCTTCATTTTGAGAATAATTTATTCTCTACTGAACAGGGCCAACCATGTGAAGGTGGAAGCTCACATGCCCCCCTCTCCCCTCACATCTCTCTCAATTCCGCTTAACCTAATTTGACATAGTAAACAACATTTAACATAAAACATATAAATTTCCATAAACTTGAAGTACAACACGTAAGTAACCCATATAATTACTAAATTACTTGAGGATAATAAAAGGAATAAAAAATATGTTAATTACTCGATACCTTGTATATTTGATCATTTATATATTCTTAATCATATTCTCCATCAAAATCAACATCGGATGATTCATCTACTTAATAATCAATGACCAAATAATTAACCATATCAACGTCATCAAAGTGGCTTTCGAATGTATCATTTGGTTCAAGTTCTTCATGTTATTCCTCTTTTGATAAATTTGGTTCAAATTATTTAGGTTCTTCATTTTAAATGACATTTGGTACATCATGCTTATTAAAATCTACATCATCTTGATATTATTCATTATCAATTCCTTCTTCCTCTAGATGATACTTTATAGGCCTTCCTCTTGGATCGTATATAACGACAAATACCAACCTGCTTTACATGGAACCTCTGAGTAAAATACTTGTTCACATTGGCTTGGAAGAACATAAGGCTTTGTTCCCGACTCAACCATCCTCATATTAACCATGGGATATCCATTTTTATGTTCAATAACAATCCTCTCAGGAACATGTTCATTCATTCGTAACATGTTCCATTTGATGTCAAACAAATCTAATTTGAAGGATCCAAAGTCACACTCAATTATATAATCCAAATACCCATATTATATATAGTTAGATCCTTCTGGATGTCTATCACTCCTAGAGGAAACATTAATGACCTGGAACACTACAATTATCCCACAATAATAAGTTTTCCTATTTTCATCCAACTTTTTAAAGTGAAATTTACGACCATTTCACCGCATAGCCTTATTGTGTTTCAATTGCAATATACCAATCACATAAAAATGAATTGTCAATTAATAAGATAATTTATATAACTTGGAAAGTATCACGCACAGAAAAGAAACACACCGAAAAAATTAAATGATAAAACAAAAGTTAACGATCTTACATGTTATCTTTCAAACCATATGCTAAATCAATTTTCCTCTGCGCAATATTAGTATCTTGATAAAGATGAGCTCTCTTAACCAATGTAGGCACCCTTTCCCATGATAACCTTCCATAATGTACTTGTTTACATATTCAATCCATACACTCATCCAATCAATGTTGTTTGCAATGTATAAATGTAAAGCATCCCACTCTCTACCACTTGTATGAAAAAAAAACAACAATAATTACATATCATGCTAAAAAATTACGATATAGATGAAAAGTAGAATATACCAATAATAACTATGATATACAAAAAATTTGAAGTCAAATGTATTATAAATATCCACCATCTAATTACCTTTCACTTTATGCAATCTACCTTTCCCCAACAGGCACTCCCCTTGGAACTTATTGTTGAAGTTCACATCCCAAATGCATTCCGCTTGCATATTTTATGCTAATAATGGAAGATATTTAGTAATACATACCATGGATTGATGAACCATATACCCCTCGACCATAGAACCCTCAGGAAATGCTATTTATCTAACCAAAGCCTTCAATGATTTCAAGTGCCTCTCCACCATCCACATTGATGTTTGCATGTATAGGTCCACACATTTCAATCTCCTCAACTTGGTGTATGAGGTAGTGTTCTTGTGCATTGAAGAATGTCAAAGGTAGATACCTTTGCATTTCACACATTAGCCGAGGTATTCTTCACCTGCAATACTTTAGATCTTCTTTATGAATTTATTTTGACAACAACCATATACAAATGATGTAAGGAAACAACATGCTTCAAATAAAATGTTATATTATACATTAGTATAAGCAAAACACATGTCATTAAGTTTGACAACAAATTGAACACATATTTTGAACATAAATCGCTACTTACCTCATGTATTTTCCAAGATCATATTTAACTTGTTTGTTGTTGCTACCAAAGCTGTCTAGGAGAGATAGAGGTTGGACATATTGTAACCATAAAAATGAATCATTATTTGTTTCAAAATCACAAGACTAAAAGTATGGAAGAAAAATATACCAATATATAAATATATGATATGCCCAAATAATTACCTTAATGATGGTATATCAATCATGATTTTTAACCCCACTATATTCACCTTTCTTTATTAAGATGTTATTTATGTTTGAAGAAAATCTTGTGGGAAACTTAATTTTCTGAATGACGTATTTAGCATCATAGTTTTGTTTTGATGTCAATAACCAGGGAAGGCTATTTTGATCTCCATCTCTATTTCAATGAATCACACTTTGCAATGAATGATTGGATTCCTGAATATCACTACAAATTTTGGCAATCTTTTCCTGATCACACCTACCATCTAAGATTCACCATAATTTTTTTGTTACATTCTTCCTGATATGCATTGTATCAAAAAAATGAACTATTTGTAGAAACTCATAGTAGGGAAACCTACTAAATTGTATGCGATAAATTTTCATTCCTTGTGAAAGCCCATAAATTCCTTGTTGACCTCCATGAAGGATAAAATAAATTACACAATAATTGTCAATTACGGTAAATAGAATAAATACAAATAATTCCACGGAATTGAAATTCATTTTTCCCTATTGGCCTAGACACACCATACATAGTGATACTAAACCATAATTGAAACAACGCATTGATAAGAGGCTCGATATATACATTCATATCTTTAACTTGGTAGTTACCTATTTTTTCAAAATACACATAATTACTACCATTTGTACATAATAGAAAATAAATAAGAATAAGAAATTATGCAACAAAAAAGAGAAATGAAATGTTAGGTTACAAAAAATTGTAAACAAATACCTGGAATAATAATTGTCATTATTATATGATCCCTCCTTATTGACATCTAAAGAGGAATGTTATTATTGATAACGAAAATTGGGCACACAAAATAAATAGACTTGACCTCACCAAATGGATTGACACCGTCGAATGCCAATGAAAATTTAACATCACTGTAGTGGATATTTCTCTTCGACTATGTGAAAAATCACCTACCTTAGATCAATGGGATATAAGGGTAGAGTTCATGTTGCAAGGGAAAAAATCAACCTTGAATTGCAAGCAAACAATAACTAATATTTTTATATTTTCTAATTTTAATAAACAAATGCAACATACCGTTAAAAAGTGGGCCACTGTAGCCGTTTGAGGATGTGGTCCGACTGCTTCCACGATCTGGTTCTTTGATTTTCTCTGATAATGGTTGTCAAGGGGAGTATGGATCAAGGAGTGAAGTGTAAAGTTTAAAAGTTCTATGTGGGGAGACCTTCACAATGTATTTATAGAATGATCCAAGACTTTTTTTCCCATGGTATTGGTCCATGCTTTTTCTTAGTGCATGGTATTTATCCATGGTTTTTGATCCATTATCATTTTAGGGTTTCTTGGTCCTTTTTTAGGAGAATGGGGTTATGTTGAAGTAAATGTACATCTTCCCTATATCTATGTAAATGAAGGTTAAAATATGGTTGGAATTTAGTTGTGAAGGTTAAAATGGAGGGAATAATAGTGGGATAATGATGTATAATTATGGTGTGGACCATAGAGAGCTATGTGGAGAATTTTTGGTGCTAATATATTGCCCCCTGATGTGTGAAGGTAGGAGCTCATCGTATGGCTGAAAAAATCATGGGATCAAGGGATAAATAGTGATAATGGTGGAGAAACATGATAGGACCATGGAGGAGTGGAGTCTCCTCATTCATACTATAGTGGATTTTTATTTGTATTACTGCTCTAAATGGATGATGTACAAATAATCTCAAACATATACATGGATGAGGAAGTAATACTCTTGCTTGTACCAATGTATCAATATAAAAATGGTGATCAAGGCTCAACCCAAGGGAGTTGATCAATACATATAAATGATAGTACATAATGGTGACCCCAATACGAGGCTGAATACAACTATTGATATGAAGAACTAGTACAGAGAAACAATAGAATTCTCTTGGAAAGAAATATCACAATAACTGGTGCTCTCTTGAATATAAGGGTGTACATGACTACATGGACTTCAACAACTGAGAGTCAGAATCTCTAAGGTACAATAAATGGCATCTAATGCTGTAGATATGCGAACGCATAATACTAAGCGGCCTCAGAACATTGTCACCAATGCATCCCAAATATAAAAAAGGAGATGAAATTGTATGGGTCCCAAATATTCTCACCAATGTGCTAGATTCGGGTGAAAACCGTGGTCTTTGAACAAATATTGAAGGAACCAATACCATGTACGAATATCAACGGTGCGATAATGTACCTGAAGTCGAGAATGTGAGACCCAACCAACAAAAAAGGCACTAAGGATTCCTTTCAAGTGGTCCAAGGAACTCATCAATGATGTGGATGAAACCAAGATACAAAAACCTATGGGTCTATCCTCTGAAATAGATGTGTTGACGTTGACAAAGGGAGACCTGCAACTACTAAGGAAATGGGGTTTCCTTGATAGAAACATGAGGGGGACAACCATAGATATGGAATAATAATGGCATTGAGACACTGAATGGGGGAACATGAGCATGGGAGTATGGGGGAATCAATATTCCTTTATTAAGATTATAAGGATAGGTCTCACCTGGTAGTAGGAAACACTAACTCATGGGGAGGGAATCATGTATTTGGAACCGGGAAGTCGACTGCAATGGGAGATACTTGGGGAAGGCACTATACAAGTGATATCTAGGGGATCCAAGGGATATGCATTGTATAGTACTCTGAACAAAGACGACCCAATGGGGGGAGTGCTTCCATAAAGTGAGACTATATGCAATATATTTGGGCACCGAAAGGCACCTTCTGGGACTTATTCATAGTTTAAGAAACATGAAGAAGGGATGGAAGTATGCTTAGTATGATATTTTCTCGTGGATTTTTTTGATCCAAAGACGATAAATGATCAATGGTGTTTTTTCATGTTTAGAGAGTATAAAACATGAACAAGAGTCCAATGGGGTCCCTTTTTCATACAATAGTCTCCTAAGCCCAAAAAAGGATAAAAGTGTACAAAGGATAACTATCCAACCGAAAGGGGAAAAGAGACTTCTTTTTTGTAGGTAGTCCAACTAGGAAGAAAAAAGGATAAACCTATACTAATTGAATGGTCATTCAAATACTTTTACAAGCATGAATGAAACCAAGTTTTCTTGGCGATATTTTCTTTTTGAGAGGGATGGAAAAGAGATTAAATACAACCCATAAGTGATATTTTTTGTAAGTTATTGTCTGAATGTCCAAAAAAGCATAAAAATATACAAAGGGAACCATTCCTATTTGGAAGGTGCTAGAGTGTTCCTTTTATTTAATTAGTCTACATAGTCCAAAAAAGGGATAAATGATACCACATAGACTCCCTTTCAAATACTTTAATGAGCGTGGAAGGAAGGAAGATTGCTCAGAAATCATTTTATTATTTAAGTGGTCAGAAAAGAGATTAACATAAAATCTGTAATGGTCATTCAAGTAAGGAGGAAGTGTTCAATGCGTAAAAATAGGTGATGTTGGGATCATCACTGACAGGGATAAAAAATGATAGTGGAACACTGGTGGGGACTCCTTTTGGCCCTAGTGAATGGTGGTAAAATAACACAAAGTTTGCAGTGGAGGGAACGTGGACATGCCAATACATAAGGTTTGATTAAGATGATATTGATGATCATGAAGAAATTGAATATTAAAAGGTCGATGCACCACTTGTGAGTATGATGTTGGTGAAACCCACCAACAAAGCCTCGTTGACAGGGGTTCCCACTCTGTCGACGCCCTACAACGCAATCTCCCTGAGCACCGACCCAGATAGGTTTTACCCTTCCTAGCAACATCTGTGGAGCAGACGAGGTCTCACCTGAGGAGTTCAAGGGAGAGCTATCAGAAATGAGTTTCCAGTAGTGAGGAGGGAGGATATGGGGATCCGACGGAAGGATACCGTAACTTCCTGATCCAGAGCTAGCAGTTGACTTTACACTATTTCTCCAACTTGCAGAGGGTATTCATAACTTATGCAATCATTGTATCATCTCATAGTTATCACAATATTGCAGCATTATTCATGAAACATATCTACTCTTTGCGCAACAGACAGTAGCAGAAAACATATTTCATCGACATAGCAACAAAATAGATCACATTGATATAGAAGGAAGAGACTAGATCAAATCTACATCATGCCATCATAACAAAACAGATCACAACAGCATAGCATATTAGATTGCAACATCAATAACAGACAATATCGCAACAGCAATAAAAGAAAAGATTTGTGCCACAATCACCATATCATATTAATCTTGTGCAACAGAACCACATTACAAAATTATTCTCCAAAACTGGAGACTGCATAGATCAGGAGAAACCTAGATTAATCACAGGTCAATAAGGAATTCTTCACAAAACTAGATCGCGCGAAATCTTATGTCTTGATTATCCTCTGATGTGATTCTCCTAGGCTCAATTGGTAGCTCTTTCCAATCATGATCATTTTCTATTTGCAAAACTAGATCTATAAATAGGCTTGCACCATTACATTGAGGGTCCACTTCTAACTAACTCATAACTGCTAATGACTTATTACAACAAAACTTGGTCAAATAACATATAAACTATTCAAAGCGGTTATTCTTTTGTCCATTGCGCTAATCAAGCCTTACACTGTAACACATGAGGTTGCATAGCTGTGGCAACTCACTTACCTAAAATCCTTGCCAACAGGCCCCCAACAAAGTCTTGTGGATCGTCCTTGAGCCACGTCAAGTTGACAGGGTGTGTGCCGACATTCATGCCTTGAAATCTTCAAATTGTTGTGCAATCTCATGTACCTACAGCTGGACTTTGTCGACAGGACTCTGACAATTAGTCAAATCCTGCTTCATTGGATTCTCCTCTTGGGCCTTGCTGTCAACCGCCTATTGATGCTCTTGGACTGCTTGCAACTTGGTGACTGCTTTGACAACCAACTATCCACCGATTTCTTGAAACTCATCAAGTTGAGTGTGACACTTTTGTTGGCGTTCCTATGCTTGGGAGGCTTGCTACTATAAATCCTTTAGTTCCTCGGCCCACGTGATCTACACCATTAGTGGCATATCCCTCAATGATGTCTTCAAGGTCGTTAGTTGACCTTTTGCTTCTTGTACTTGTGCGGTCATCTGATCAAGCTGCTTGTCCTGGACAACGCTTTGCCAAAATTGTGTTGTTGATTCCATAATGGTTTTAGCCTCTTGATCCATGCCTTCAAACTTAGTTGCAATGTATTTGATGGAGGATTTCATTTCCGCAACCTGTTTTGGCGGCGTTGTCAGTTGTACCAGGGCCTGGAGCATCAGGTTGTTATCCTGAAGTTGAACAATAGTTTGCCCCAATTGTTTGGCCTTTTTGACTGTGGTGAGGTCGGCTGTGTTCTCAAAAATGTGATGGCAGGCTTCAAAGACAACCTACTTGACCTCGCTGCACTTGGAACACATCTGGGACTGCTCAGTGATCATGTGATCTTGTGCCTTTTTCAGTTCCGTAATTTCCTCAGCAGCCTTTCACTGCAGTTCATCTTGTGTCTCCTTCAGGGCATTGATTTCTCGAAATTTTTCTTTTGCCAGATGCACCCAGACCTGATGTAGCTCGTCGGCCTATGTCCGCAGCTTCTCTGTTATGCTCTAGGACTGGACATAACCCTTCATCAACTCTTTTTGTCCTTCTGCCAATTCCAGGGCAGCAACGTGCTGCAACTCCACTAACTCCATAGTGAAAAAATTGTTTAGGGCCAAAGCCACACTCTAGATTGGTCGTAGCAACTGGTGAACTTCCTCATTATTCACGTCGATCACAGTCTGAGGAACTTGCACATTCCTGGCCTAGGGATCAGTGCTAATCAATAGAATGTCCTATAGTATGGGTCGCACAGATGTCTGCCTAGAAACAATACCAAAAATAGAATATAATTGATCCCTTACCACTTTGAATTCTTCATGGTTGGACTCCCAGATTGCCTTTATCGCATCCGCAGATGAGTCAATGACTGCTTTGATAAGCTGCTGCAGTTGATCCTCCATCCCTGACTTGGTACCACTACCTGCTTCATACTCCTAGTGCCATTTGGTGTGAGTCTCCTCCTGCATGCCTTACGTTGCATCCTCAGGGTCTGTTGATGACTCATTATCGGATTCATGAGTGCTCAGGTCCTTTTGGACAGGATCTTCTAGGGCATCCAGTGGCTACTCCTTGGATATTTCCTCCTGACTTATTGGAATTTGCCACTCCGTCTACCACTCTTGGACGATGGCATCCAATTAATCTGTTGTGACTTTGTATAGAAAAGGAATCCACTGCTTATAAGGATCCTACAACACTTGAATCTAGATATAATGGGGCCCAATGGAAAACCAAAGGATCCGCTGGTACTTGGTCGCCACGTAAGGAGAGACTCGGGGAACGGTAATGGCCACAACTTGCAAGGCTTCCCAATACACCCAAAAGTGGATGGCACAATCCATATGTCGACTGGGTTCTTCGAACCACCATAATTTTTGATACCATGCACCTCGACACATGTTTCCTGCATCAACTGCCATTGGTTGGTAATCGATCGGTTCCATCTAGGAAACTAGCGCAATAAGAATCAACAACTAACTATATGAAAATGACCTCCCAACCTGAGTAGTCAGCGCGTCTTCTAGAAATTAGTTTAGCAAAAATAGATACCAATTCATCTATACCCATTCAACACAATTCTGGGCATAGGAAACAACACCCAAATTGCATTGTACTGGTCGATTTCCCCAAACTACTTTGCTTGCCAAAATCCGTGTGCTAATGCACACCATTTGTGAGTTAATTCTATTGATGCGATAAGCATGACCACCACGCTGTAAACCAAATCACTCCTTTAGCTGCATGGCAAGATTTTTGTCCATATCTGACCCACAGATATACTACGCCAGATCTTCCCCGGCCTTCGGCAAGGCTGTGATGCTTGCGATCAAATCTATTGTCACAAGGATCGACGTGTTCAACCAAAGCATCCCTCCATGAATGCAAGACAATAATTGTTTCATGCATGCATGGGATTCATTCAATCACACAAAATGAGGCATATTGATGAGCCCCAACAAGCCCTATTTATCCAACCCACTCACCCACGGTTGAGGAATTCGCTGAATTATGGCACCAGGCCTCGTTGAGATTGAATCATAAGGCTCACCCGTAACATATTTGAGTAGTAGAAAGTCACGGGCTTCAAATTTCAACCTTATGAGCGCAGGGATGATGTTGACTGAGCACTTCATCCCCTCCGGCAGTGGCAGAAATTTTGGTGGGTACTTCTGATTCTTTGACAATTGACTCGACTTGGCTCTTGGATGCGTAGGAGAGACACAACCCAAAATTTCATTTGTAGAGACAGCTTGAGGTGCCACAGACTCAACATCTCCTAAGCTCGATGGCCCAGTTTGTGTAGTTCCTTCTCCTTGCACTCTCACCGAGGTGCGAGTTTGGCTCTTCTACGGTGGCATGGGGCTGGGCCTCTAAGCATGCCGCTTTCGCTTGGAAATGGATGATGAATTGACTAGCATACTCATTATCTCTTCTTCAACCACTGTGGGATGAATCGAGGATTCGTACTCATTGGAAATCTCTATGGAATCAAGGTCGCTCAGCATGCCTCATGCCTCAATCCTTCAACTGCACTCGATGGCTCTAAACTGCAACACTACAGTTCACTCAATAGTTCTCACCACACTGCATAGTTCCCTACTATGTTTCACCCTCTTTGCTCACTAAACTAAACAATGCCATCCTTACACATCCCACTATTTGTTTTATATCCACCTCCAATCCAAAATTCATCATTGCCAAATCTATCCTCACCATTATTGCTAAATCGGGTATTAATGATGCCAAATCCACCAGTGATCTTACTCTTCTAACGGTCGGATCACTCATTAATGCAGGTTGCTTCAAAAAGCATCGCTAGCCAACTGATTTAACTACCTGCATTTATTACTTGATTTGACCACCCCACAACCCTGCAACTGTCGCAAGTGGTCAACCATTTATCGCGAACAACTGTAACCTTTTACAGTCTCTCCCCCGGGGCTCGCCTTGGTGTTCTGAACTAAAATATCCATTTTAAAAAAAAAATTAGCTCCTCATGTGGTGTACATCATCGGCCCCAAACTGTAGGGATTTAAGTGACTCCCATTGGAAAGTGTCGGTAAGACTACACCATCTAACTGTTGTAGTTGAATGGCACCGCTAGAAGTAATGGAATGAATAAGATAGGGACCTAACTAGTGCATTTGTAACTTACCTGGATTCTTGATGAACTTACTATCGTATAACATCACCAAATCTCCCGTCACAAACTGTTTTTTCTTAATGTGGCAATCATGCCACGCCTTTTGTTGATCCTTCGTAACCTGCTGGTGGAAGCCAATAATAAAATGGTCTTCTACAAGATAGATTAACTACACAATTCATTCTTCTAATGCTTCTACATCATCCATGCCTGTCTCTATGGAAATGCACAAGATGGGAAAAATATACTCCATGGGCATGAATGCCTCTTTCCCATAGACCATCTTAAATGGTGTCTGACCAATTATCCATTTACAAGTAGTGCGATAGGCCCATAGTACCACTGGAATTTTTGGGTCCCAGTCATCACGGTTAGCGTTACATACCTTAGTCAACACTGTCTCCAAGATTTTGTTAAATGCTTTGACGGTCCCATTCGCCTGTGGATGGTATGGTGTACTCCTCTTGTGTTGCACCTGTAATTCCTCAGTTAGTGCTTTCACAGTCTGGTTGACGAAGTGACTACCCTGGTCACTCATCAAGATCCTGGGACACCCAAACCTTGTCACAATGTTTTCAAATATGAATCTCATTGCCGTCGCTGCAGTACAATCCACAATTGGTGTAGCTTCTGCCCACCTAGTGAGATGGTTAGTTGTAGTGATGATGTATCGCACACCAGTCTGCTTCCCTAGTGGACTAATCAGACCCACAAAATTCATAGCCCCTTTATCAAATGGTTGCAGAGTCACCTGCAGTACTAGCGGCATCTCATCCCACCGTAATGGTTTACCAAAACGCTAGCAGACATTGCAGCTCCTCACATAGTCTGCAGCATCATTATCCAATGTAGGCCACCATAGTCCAGCGCGCAACACCTTCCGTGTAGTAGCCCGACCTCTATAGTGACCTCCCACAATTCCTGTATGTGCTTCTTTGAGAATGGGACCCTTCCCATGTGGTAAAATACACCGTCGCAGGATTTCATTCGGTCCAAGCTTATATAACTGTCCCACAATTAATTGAAAATAAGAAGCTTTTACGACCAGATGCTTCTTGTGGCTAGTCGACATGTCCTCTGGGGTGATACCAGTGGCCAAAAACTGAATAACTGGTGCATAGTGATCATCTGCGATGTCAACATAGAAAAATTGCACATCTGGTAATCCATCATCAATGTTGGTCAGTTATTCCCCATTCACGACGCGAGATAGATGATCAGGGCCAGCATTCAACCTTCATGGCTTCACAACTATTTCAAAATCAAACTCTTGGAAGAGTAATAGCCATCGATAGATATTCCCCCCCAACACAGGCTTATTGACCAGGTATTGCAAAGCAGAATGATCAGTGAACATCTTGAAATGTCTTCCCAACAAGTAGTGCCAAAACTTTTGCAGTGCATAAACCATCGCCAAGCCTTCCCTTTTCGTAATTGTATAATTTTTTTCAACAAAAGACAGATTTCTATTGGCATAAATGATCGTGTGATCTAGGTCTCCCTCACCTGGTTGCGCAAGAATGACCCCCATCACGATAGAGTAAGCATCGACATGCACATGAAACTCCTTATCCCAATCAGGAAAAACTAGAATGGGCGTAGAGGCCATCTTGGCTTTCAAAGTGTCAAAACTTCCTTAACATTCCTGAGTCCATTCATAGGCTGCATCCTTCTTTAGCAGCTTCTCCATGGGGGTGGTGATCGTAGTGTAGCCTTTGATAAACTTGCGATAGTATCCAGTATGCCCTAGTGTGGCCCGAAGCATTTTGACATTAGTTAGTGGTGGTAGAGTGAGGATTAGCTTGATTTTTACGGGGTCGACCAATAGACCTTCCTTGCAGACAATGTGTCCCAGTAACATGCCAAATAGTGCACAAAAAATACACGTTTTAGAGTTCAAGGCAATCTGATGCTGTCGACACCTTTCCAGCATCGGTCGTAGGTTGTCCAATGGTCCCTAGTCAGTCCATAGACAGTCTAATCGTCCATATACACCTGTAGGAACTTTTGAATAAAATATATAAATACAACAACAACTACATGAGATAATACTGCTGGTGCATTCTTTAGCCCAAACGGCATGACTACATATTGAAAACAACCCCACTCAGTGACAAATGTAGTCTTATAATAATCCTCCTTCATAATCTGGATCCGGTGGTATCCCGAGAAGCCATGCGTGAAAGATTACATCTCCTGGCCACCTACACCTTCAAGAACTTCATCTGTAAAAGGGGTCAGGAACGGATCATGTACACATGCATCATTCAACTTCCTTAAGTCAACGCAAATGCAGATTTCTCCTGTCTTTTTTATCCTGGACCACCATAGGAATTATCCACTCAAATTCTTCCACAGGCTCGATGATCCCATAATCAAGCATTCGATCAATCTCAGCCTTCACACGGTCCTTGTATCGTGGATTCAGTCGATATGGCCTCTGTCACACCGGTTTGGCATTTGGTTTCAACATGATTTTCATCTCCCCTAAGTCCCTTCATCTTTGAAAACCATTTCAGAAAAAGGTCCTGGAATTCATGTAGTAGGTTCGTGATCGTAGCCATGGTCTCCTCGTCGCAATAGTCTCCAACATTAGAAAATTTTGGGTTCTCTGCCGACCCAATGTTAACTTTCCGGATCTTCAACGGCTGATTCATCGAGTCCGTCGATATGTTGGGGGCTATGACATCGAGGCTTCCTTCGGACTCTAGAATATTAACATACCACAAATCATCATCATCTTCAGGTTCCCTCGACAAGTTGTAATAGGCCATCATGGACTGAACACTGTGCATGAGGGCACTCCCTCTGGTAATGCCCAAATACCCCACAGGTGTAGCACTGGATTGATTCACGACCTCATCCTCCTCCTTGGCCAAATCCTCCTCCTTGACCTATGAACCCTCCGCGTAATCCTCCTCGAACTCCTCCTTGCTGAAACTATGGTTGGGCCATTTGTTGTGTGGTGGGTTAGGTTGCTGTTGGACATAGTGCATGGCTTGAACATATTGTGGCTGATTATACTGTAGTCATGGTGCCTGGTTATACTACAGTTGTACCACCATTTGTGGCTGAGGTGCAAACTGTGGCTATGCTATAAACTGTTGATGTGGTTATGCAAGGACAAACTACAACATAGGTGGTGGTGTATGTGGCACCTATGCTGCTGGTTGTACTACTTGTGGCTGCTCTTGCACTATTCGGGGGTCCTCACCTTTCACAAAGTATGAATCGTACGTCCTTTTCTGGAGCAAATCATAAGCATGGCAGTTTTTGTCGTCGTGCCCAACTGACCGACAAAATGTACAGTACAAATTTTCTACCTTGGTAAACATCTTCTGCATGTAAACATAGTTCTCATGTCTATGACCATAGACCTGCCATATATGACGCAATGGTACACCAGCACAACTCAATGGATTCGGGGCTCCCGACGGTAAATAATTCTGAAACTTCGGATAGGTGTCCTTGGTATGTACACCTTCATGGAAACGAGGGCACCAAAGATCATCATGAGCTTCCTTGGAATTTTTGATATCTTGTTGTTGGAGCATCAAATTGGCCAACTGTGCTTGAATATGGTTCATTCCAACCATCAATTCTCCTACTGGTGATGCCTCCAATTTCATTGCGGTCTCCAGAGCCTTGCTCTTTGTCACAATATTTTATTGCATTAGAGACTGTCTAATATGCAAGACAAGCACAATAATGAACCATTCCTTGTGCTGAACATTACTCATTTGAAAACTGACCTGAGCCATCAATGTCTTAAACCACTAATCAAAGTCCCAAATCATCTCATTGGGGAACTGTTTGATCTCCTCCAATTCAGTAATATACTGAGCCTCAGATTTTGGCTTCTTAAATTCTTCAAATAACCCCATTTGGATCTCATCCAATGTATTCATGGTACCCCCCTGAGCTATCCACATGAATCTCATGAACCATTCTAGCGCACGGCCCCTTAGAGTAGTGGCCAGCTTACTTTTCTTCACATCATCATCGACAATTTGTCGGGTGTTCCAGATCGCCTCACATTAGAACCAGTACTGCTCTGGATCGTCAGTGCCATTTCTGTTGGATATTGGTAACTTCATTTTGTCACCCGCCATTCTTGGCCTTCTTCCTCCTGTTGGTGCTCTATTACTAGACTGTTGCTGACACATCGGGCAAGTTGACACAGAGTGTGTATTGTTCCCTTGTGGTGGAGTAGTGCATGGAGGTGTGGGCACATTACTGTTGGGGTTCGATCCCATTGTTCTTCCAGGTGTAACCTGGGCCTGGTCGTCCTTGTCGTCACAAAAAGGTCCATTCATCCCATGTGGTTGTTCTTCATGGCATTGCACTTCGATCACGGTAGGACCTTCTCCTGTCCTCTTCCTCTTCTCTCGAAACCTTGCTCCTCCCCTTGTACAACCACTTGTTTCCTCAGTGACCTTCACATTCTCACCTGAACTCATGCCCATCTACCACTTGCCTTTTCATGCATTCCCCCTTTTCATCATGGTGCCTACATCCTCTGCACACCAGAGTTCCACTACTCTTGGTCCATCTTAAAAATACCTTTTTCACAAACCAGTTGCTTAATGGCTAGCTATAGCGACAACAAGAACCTTCCTCTAGGTCCACTAAATAACTCTCTTTCTACTTCACTAAAGGACTTATTCGTGTCGACTACAAAATCGGTGATGTATCCTTCTAGGATACTATCCAACCACACTTCAACTGCCTATAATGCCTTGTTATTGGTTTCTTGTAACTCCCGGATCAACTCTGGGGTCCAGGATGTCAGCTCTCCTCCTTGAAAGTTTGTCTTCTTCTTAGTGAATTTTTCCAGCCATTCCTGCAAGAGGACAGGAAATTCACAAAACAACCATTCATGAGGATCATTGTGGATATACTTTTCCATCTAGTGGCCCGTCAACAACTTTGGATTCTGATTTTCAGCTATGGAAAACTCCCGCAATTTTAGATCAAACCATCCTTCAATCTCTAGTTGATTTAGATGCCAAAACATATCCTCCTCTTAACAACAACTTAGGTCCTGACAACAGAACCATTTGTTGGAGAAACCCACCAACAAAGCCTCATCGACAGGGGTTCCCACTCTACCAATTCCCTACAGCACAATCTCCCAAAGCACCAGCCCACACAGGTTTTACCCTGCCCAACAACGTCTGTGGAGCAGACGAGGTCTCACTTGAGGTGTTCAAGGGAGAGCTGCCAGAACCGAGTTTCCGGTAGTGGGGAGGGAGGATATGAGGATCTGATGGAAGGACACCATAATTGTGCTATCCAGAGCTAGAAGTCTACTTTACACTATTTCTCCAACTTGCAGAGGGTATTCATAACTTATGCAATCATCATATCATCACACAGTTATCACAATATCGCAACATTATTCATGAAACATATCTACTCTTCACGCAATAGACACTAGTAGAAAATAGATTTCATCGACACATCAGAAAAAAAGATCACATTGATATAGCAGGAAGAGACTAGATCACATCTACATTATACCATCATAATAGAATAGATCGCAGCATCATAACATATCAGATCACAATAGCAATAACATACAAGATTGCAACAACAATAACAGACAAGATTTGTGCCACAATCACCATATCATATTAATCTTGCGCAGTGGAACCATGTTACACAATTCTTCTCCAAAACCAGAGACTGCATACATTAGGAGAAACCCAGATCAATCGTAGGTACATAAGGAATTCTTCACAAAACTAGATCACGCGAAATCTTATGTCTCGATTATCCTCTGATGTGATTCTCCTAGACTTAGTCGGTAGTGTTAACCCAAAAATACCCCACTAAGCTCTCAATGGCCTACACCACCCAAGGACACCATCTCACGACCCTCATATCCCTACATTAGACCCCCACACCCTCAAAATAGCCTAAGGATGAAGAAAAAGGGCTAAAAACCCCCAAAAGGAGCCCAAAATAGCCTCCTAGGAGCTAAAGCCCTCAAAAAGGGGCTAAAACCCTAAAAGGGGCTAAAGTTAGGGAGAAAGGGGTGTTAGGATTATTAATCCTCCCTTGTCCAAATTTGGTCATATGTCTAAATTGGGAGTCATGTCTAAATCGGGAGTCCATCCAGTCTATTTATAGTCATTAACACCATTGGGTCCACTTGACCTAATTGGGGCACATGTTTCAATTACTAAAGTGTGGGGAAAACTAATTAAGGCTCACTGCCACTTATTGCACTTGATTGCATAAGTTTAGGAGCCTCCTAGATCAATCCCTACAGTTTAGGAAGCCACTGGGAGTGCCGAAACCAACCAAGGTCAGTTCACTTCAGTTAATGACTAGTTAAGCTAAGTTAGGAGTCAGTTACATTCAGTTCTAGTCCTCTACATTCAGTTAGCACTAGGTTTACTTGACTGAACACATGTGGGGGACATTTCTCACCTACCACTATCAGTTAACCTTAGTCAACACTGAATGCAACACTTGATTTATGTTTTAGAGCTCCGATGAACTCCGGTTATGGTTTAGACAAGGTCAGTTAACTATTGAGTCCTCCGATAGTGATTTAGACAAGGTCTTGGTTACCTACAGTCAAGTAGAGTCTAATCAATTCGAACTTCCTCATGTGGATTCGAATTGGTTGTGGATATTAAAGCCATTGTACTTCATTGTAATTATCTATCTAATTACTCTTTGATTAATGAAAAGCATTCACAGCTGCAAGCCATTTTTGCACTGTTTCATTCTTCAATAACTGAGTAAATTGTGTGATCTATCATGTGAGTTGTGTGTTTGTCCATAGATCTATGTGCTCAATTTAATAAGGGGCTAAAATCCCAAAAAAGGGGCTAAATCCATGACCAAGGGCTTAAAACCCTAAAACCCCTTGGAAAAGCTATACAAGGAGGGTGGGGGGTCACTCTCAAAATACTTCTCCCATTGCCTATTGTTATGCTACCTGTGGATGCTTTGAGACCTTTGCCTCTCAAACCACCCACACTCCCTCTCCTCCATTTCCATCCCCATTGATCCATTGCTCACCAACCAAGAGAGCTGCTTCCACAAGCTTGGGAATGGTGGCCCATTTCCACCAGAGAAGGTATACCATGTTTTATTTCTGTTTCTTAGTTGTTTAATATGCTTTGCTTTCTAACCCTTGTCCCCATTTGCAGATTTTTTTGTTTTTGTTTTTTTTTTAACATTGTTTTGCAGGTTTTATCATAGATTAGGATTTGTTTACAGGTTTTGAAGGCAGAACCCTAACCCATGTTTGTAGAGGGGTTCATCAACATTGCTTCTATTTCTTTCTGTCATTAGCTTAGCCTTAGCCTTAGTTTACTATTCTGTCATTTATGTTTCTATTTTATTTTATGCATTTCCACCCTCACAGGAACCTATCCTTCTATCCTATAGATAGAAGGAAGTCATTCCTGCCCCTGTAGCAGGGAGAAATCCTTGCTACAAAACTGGCGACCATACCAGGTCGATCCCACAGGATCCCTGGTTCAAAATTTTTATTTGCAAGTTTTTATAATTTTTTGCCCTAGTTTTTCATAAATTTCATGTTAAATCCATCTTAGATTCTATTTATTTTCTGTTTTAAGCACTGTCAAAGCCTTTGCTAGGCCAAACCGAGTCAGGTTGACCATAGTACCACTTACTATCGGCCAGATCTGACTCTGTCTCACAAAAAACACCTAATCCAGAGTAAGGCGCTCTTATCAGGACAAAAGGTGAGTCTGGGGCGCACTTAATGGGAAAACACGTGTGCCCATGGTGCACTTAATCTCTTGATAAGTGCGACTTCAGCCCAGAAAATCAGTCCGCAACTATTTCTGCATTCCTTGTGACCCCCTTGCTCATTTCTGAAAAAATCTCGCGCCCCACTCGCCAGATTTGGTCAGAAATGTGCGTCTTGTCAAACATAACTTTAATTTAAGTTTAATAGACAGTAAATTTCAGTTTCAGAGGACTTTTAGTGCGGCCCAGCTGCCTCTATCCACCACACCAGTTTAACTTCAGTTTCTGTTTTTATTCTCAGCAATTTATTTCATGAACAATGTGTAAATGTTAAGTAAAAGTTAAGGGCTTAATGAAATGAACCTAGCCTAACTAAAATCAACCTAAAATCAACCATATTGCTTCCCCTTCCTCCTCTACCCATTCATCACCCTCCGATGTATTCTGGGATACGACGAAGGGCAAGCTCGTATAGATCTAGGCACTCCACCATATTGTTCCAAACCATTAAAATTGGGTGACCTAGAAGGTAGAGGGGGTAGAGAAGGAGGGATTCTCATGGTGCTAAGCGTCCTCCCTGTTGACCAAACTAGCATCTAGGAAGTGACTTGAGGATCTACGGATGGGCTTAGTCCCATTGTGTTGAGATCCCAGCACCTTCTCTTGGTTGAAGAGGAATATTAGTGTGAGGTAGACATCTAGTTAGGCCAGCAAACATTCAGGGTTAATCATTGTATTTGTTATCAATTTCTATTTATTTATGCTTGCATACAAAACCACAATGACATGAAATCTACCATGATGAATTCATAAACCATATTGCAGAAACCAAATACCAGAAAAATAAGCAAACAAATACACCATACCAACTAATTAACCCAACTCAGTTCATGACATTGAGTGAGCCTTAAAATTTACTAATTTACACTAAGTACAAACAACTCTGCAGTCTTTGAGGACATAAGTCCCTAACTTCTTCAACTATGGGAAGTACTTGGGCTCTGCCCAGAAACTCATTGTGAGGAGTACCACAGGAACCCCAAAGTAGCTGGCCGCTGAGAGGAATTTCCAAGCGAAATGGGCAACGACCTCTTTCGATTGAGTAGAAACACCTATGAGGAACAAGCCAAGCGCTGTCTTCTGGCAGTCTTGGTGGCTGAGAGACCAGCTTCAGCCAATAGGAAGCCACTGAAACCAGGGTCCAAATCTCATTACCACTAGTTTCACACATACAAATCAAACACAATTGATCCTCCACGCTTTTCCTCATGCCTGAGAGGCGATCCACCACCATTAGGAACACTCAATCGGCACGGGCGAAGCCATTCTCAGCGATCTCCCACACCATCAGAGGGCCACACAACCTCTGATTCTGACTCAGACCCATATCAGTCTGAACCAGACCTCCACACTGCACCATCAAGCCCCATGGCTAATGCAAACCCAGATCCATTTTTCGGCCTAACCTTAGCAAGTGGACCCATGTCCACATCACAACCTATCACCTACAACTTGGCAAGTGGCCCAAGCACAGTCATGCAAACTCTCATTAGCCAACTGCCACCACCTATAGTGACCAGCCAAGCTGACCCACTTGCAACACATGAGGGCAGTGGCCCCTCCACACACACTTCCCCTCCTGCCACATAGGGGGGAAATGGACCATCCACTTACATTACCCCTATGGTAATACATGGGGGCAATTCCCCCACCACTCATACTATCCCACTCACAACACTTGGGCGCATTGGCCCATCCGCAATGGTGCCACCGCAAGCACCCCCAGCCGTGCAGATGCATTATGCACCTGTAAACCCCACCTCCATTGCAGCCCCATCCCACATCAACTTGGGGTTGAATTTTCCCTTCATGGCTCATCTTAACTTGCCTGATTTGGCTAGATTAACAAATGACCCCATCCACCACCAAGCCTTCTAGCCACCCATGCCAACTAAGCTACCATCAGACATCCCTAAGTTTGAAGGAAAAGCAGGGGAATGTCCCCAAAATCATATAATGACATTCCATCTATGGTGCTAATCCAATAGCATCGTAGACGACTCCATCAGGATGAGGCTGTTCAAAAGCACCCTTACAGGTGCCATGGCCAAATGGTACATTGAGCTACCACAAGCCAAGTACCTGGACTTCAACTCCCTAGCCTTCATGTTCCTACAGTATTTCCAACTCCCTGTCAGATATGACAAGGGGGTGGAGATCATGCTATCCTTCCGTCAAAGCATGGCCACTCACATAACTGACCATATCCATGAGTGGTGGCAACGCCATAGTCTATGCAAAATCCAACTAGACAACATGATCTTCTTGGATTGGTTCCTTAAGACTTTTCTCCCGCCCATCACAAAGGACGTCGCATCTGAACGTCCCCAATCTGAAGAAGAGGCCATACTGAAGGCCCAACAATTTGATCTTATCTATGCTCAGTCTGGATACCTATACACCGTCATTCCAGACACTCCCCATCCGAGTACCTCCTACCATGATGCACCAGGGGCATCCCACGCTGCAGACGACATCATAGGGTCTGTCTCCCAATAGCCATAGCCTCGACCGACACCACCGGTTGTTACACCACATCCAAGCAACACTACTAGTATTGCTCACCAAAACCAAGCTCTGAGCTATGCTAGAATGATGTCCCAGTCCGGAGAAACAACTTCCTATGCACAACCTGTGCCACCGTAGCAGGCTCAGGCCATGGTTTGGCCAACACAGCAGTATGTGGGGCAAATTCCCACATTTGTGACACCACCACCCCCAAAAATATACTATGAACCACCAGGGCAACAAGTTCAAGCCCCCACCCCTGCTCCACCCACTCCATTGGGACAAGTGTTCGCATAGCAAAACCGTCCCAACCAGCTTGCCCCCAACAATCAACAAGGGAAAGCTAGGAATAACTGGCCCCGCAACCAAGGCAATAACCAACCGCAAGGAGGCGCTCAACAACTGAATCCTCCCAACAATGCTGCAGCTAACCGGCCAGCCCAAAACCCCCCATGACAAAATGCACCAAGACGCAATGCCCCGTTGTGCACAAACTAACCATGCACACTCTGTGATGTTTATGGGAATTACACATTTGAGTGTCCCCTTATGGCTCGTGCTAAGCAGGCCATTCAAAACGAGGCCCAACTAGCCGCCAATGCTTCCAATCAAGCCCAACCCAACCAGGCACCACAAGGAACTCCCCCCATGGTGCTTCAAAACCCACTACCAGTCCAAGGATTGGTGGAAATCGCTCCCCCTCCCCAGGCCAATCCCAATGCTCCGGGGGCACCTCCCACAGTTGAAACAAGTGTTCACCACCTACTAGCCATGACGAATGAAGAGGTTAACCTGCAAACCAGACAGAATCAGTATGGTACCACCACCGAACCTGCTGAATCATTAGTAGCATCCACGTCTAAGACATTCAACCTGCCTCTTTAGTTACCCCCCTTCCCACACCCCCCCATACGCAGAGTGGCCAACAATGCCACAGCTAGAGCTGCAGTCAGCTATAGCATTGTGGATGATTTGGCCCAAACACCAACTGCCATGTCTGCTCTTGAGGTACTCAAAACATGCCCAACGTAGTGGAAATCCTTGCTAGCCACCCTAAGGGAAATAGACCCCTCCGAATATAGGTTAATCACCTTTGACATGGAGAACAGAGAACCACACATGCCCTCGACCATCGCCTTCCAAATCCCGGTGTCCATCCGAAATTTGGTTGTGCATCGGTGCATAGTGGATGAGGGGGCATCCATGTGCGTTATGTCTACCTTGGTTTGGTAGAAACTTGGATCACCAATTCTGCAACCGTCCTCCACAACTCTATGGGATTATGATGGACATCCCACTAAAGCCTAAGGAATCCTCCCACATGTCCCCATCACGTTAGCCAGGAAGACAGTCTTGATTGACGTCGAAGTTGTCAATGCTTAACTAGACTACAACCTCCTCCTCGGAAGGAGTTACATGTATGCCATGCGAGTGGTCGCATCAACTGTCTTCCGTCTCATGATGTTCCCCCATGAAGGGAATATTGTAACGGTTGACCAACTCACCTATCATGATCCCCAAGGGTTAACAGAACCCGCCAACGTTATCCCTACCATCACTACCATTGAGTCGGAAGGGACGAACACACACGCTAATGTCGTCCCTACAATCAACACTATGGTTGAAAACACACTAGCCTCCCCACCATTGAATGTGGGACCTGGGTTGTTTATCGATCCCATCATGATGACTCCTTTCCCATTAGTGTCGCCACTGCCGACACAAAATGAAACTGCGGACTTGTGCATGGTCTCATCTAGCACCGCTGCACCCAAAAAACAACCGCAGCCATAGCCCCAACCATAACCACAACATTTTCCGCAGCCGCAACACCAATAGCAGCCGTAACATCACCCACATCAGCAGCATTACGTGCAGCCGCAACCGCAACCTCACCCCCACATTGAACTAGCAGGGAGTTATCTGGGCTCATCTCCAGTCCATACGATTCCCTTCCTCTTTCCCCCACCTAGTGTCATGAGAAAGCCAGTCATGGCCACCTTAAGCTTTCCCAACTTTACGTTGGGCATCCCGGTGTGGTATCTTGATCCACTAGCTCAACCGGCAATGCCCCAGGTTGTTTTAACCCTGGTGCAACCTATCGCGGTTGAGTCTCACCCTCCACACGGTCTGCACAAGCCAACCTCTACACCTACACCTGCACCGCCCCTACCCAAAAGGGCCAGGGGCAAGAATGCCAAAGCCACCATAGAACCATGACAAGTCCCACCTTGTGCCATCTGTGAACAACAGGGCCATCCAACTCAGAATTTCCCTGAAATCATAGTGATCTGTGCGCATCTAGATGCCATGGATACAAACTAAAACATCCTCGTGGTTGAACTCCTAACTGTGTCGATAGCTAGGAACAAGGCATTGAGGACAAACCATGCTTGCGCCCTTTGCGGCTTGTATGGACATTACTCCCACCATTTCCAAGACCTGCCCAAATTTCGAACGGCTCTTGCTGACCTCCGTCAACATTCCCTTGAGTTTGAGATCATCTTGATTGAACAAGTTCACCCACCACCTCCTTCGTCAGACATCGTGTCCATTTACATGATGTCTAGTTCTGCAGATCCTCTTGTCTCCACCATCACCGACGGTCCATCAGACCTGTCTCTTCTATTGTTTCCCCAGCCACAGCCGCAACCTCAGTTGCAGCCGCAACCTCAGTTGCAGCCGCAACCTCAGTTGCAGCCGCAACCTCAGTTGCAGCCGCAACCTCAGTTGCAGCCTCAACTTCAGTTACTAGGGAAACAATGGGGTTCATTCCCAATCAACATTTTTCTTTTCCTTTTCCTTTTCCCTTTCCTTTTCCTACCATCCAAGATCGTGAGTAAGTCTGTCTTGGAAACCTGCAATCTATAGGATTTCAGACTAAGAGATCCTGTGTGGTACCTTGAACCACATACTGTACCTCTGAGGCCCTCGGATGTGTTGACTCATGTCCAACCAATTGAGATGATGTTTCACCTACCTCCAGGTCCATCAAAGACTCCTGTCGTCTCCAGGCCTGCCCCTCTTCCTCCAACAGAGACTGGGGGAAAGGCAACCAAAGCCACAACCAATACCATTTACATGATCTCTAGCACCATTTTCCCTTGTGTCTCGTTGGCTGTGGAAGATCCACCTGATCTATCCCAGCACCACTTACATGATGACGGGGAGATCTGTAAGACCGCCTTCGGTTTTACCCCACTCCATTTAAACCATAGTGTAGAATCAGTTCTTCCCATAAAAGACCAGATTTTGTCACCCCGCCTTGCTAATGACCTTCGTCTTGGCAAGGGGGCATACCTCTTCTCTGACTTAGATGGTCGACTCTTGAAGAAGCCGCACAACGGCCTCCACCTCAAGAGATCCTATGCCTAATACCACCACTATGAGTCCCTTATAGTGTAGTTTTTTCCCTTTCTTGTTTTTCAACATTTTTTAGCACAAGTCAGGGGAAACACCATCAACTGCTAATCCAAAGCCACCCGAAACCGATTCAAGACACCTCTCACACCTCTGGGCTCAAATTTCCATCTCTTGATGAGACCATCGTCTCATGTTTAACAAACAAATTTCGGGACCATTTCCCATAAGTCACCTTGATTTACGAGNGCGAGTGTCTACGGACCTGTACTTGCATGACACTTCTTGATCGCAACTCATGCGAGTTTTCGGGCCACCGTCCATTAAGGAATGTAATTTTATTTTTATTTTTGTATTTATAGTTATGTTTTCCACCGCACCTTACATGGACCTATGGACCACTATCCACAAAATGATTTATTTTTCTTACACATATTCGACATATAAATGCCTCCGGACTTGTACTTACATCGCATGTAGTCAAGTCTGTCCACCGCAACACACACACACGCTCTCCTGACCTCTGTCCGAGAGACACTTTGGTTTGCGTGCCTCTGCCGTACCGACTCGCGAGCCTCTGCTGCAATCTATCCCGTGCATGTATTGGTATGTTTGAGAGCCTTCTGCTCCATCCATACTGTGCAGATGACCTTTGGACCTCTGTCCACCGTCCCGACATGGGGCACTGCATGTGCCACCACAATCTGTCGACCACTTTGGAGTTTCATTTAAGCTCTTTTTTGACTAACTTATAACCACTAATGACCTATTACAACAAAAATTGGTCAAATAACATATAAAATATTCAAAGCGGTTATTCTTCCTCCCATCGCGCTAATCAGGCCTTGCACGGTACCACGTGAGGTTGCGCAACTGTCGCGATGCTGTGCAACTCACTTACCCAAAACCCCTTCCAACATATGATTATTGTTTTTATTTCCAAAAGTTGATAGCCATGCCATGATATAAAATAAAATATTGTCTAATAAAAAAAAGTGGATTAAATGGTTTACATTGGAGCGAGATGACAGTAATGATGTGGTGAGGATTATATGAGGACATGATCCATACTTAATTCTTGAAGATGATAATGAATATCATGATGATGATGATGGAGATGAGATTCTTTTCATTTTGAGAATAATTTATTCTCTACTGAACAGGGTCAACCATGTGAAGGTGGAAGCTCATGATGATGATGATGATGATGATGATGGAGATGAGCTTCTTTTCATTTTGAGAATAATTTATTCTCTACTGAACAGGGTCAACCATGTGAAGGTGGAAGCTCATATGCCCCCCTCACATCTCTCTCAATTCCCCTTAAACTAATTTGACATAGTATACAACATTTAACATACAACATATAAATTTCCATAAACTTGAAGTACAATACGTAAGTAACCCATATAATCATTGAATTACTTGAGGGTAATTAAAGGAAGAAAAAATATATTAAGTACTAAATACCTTGTATATTTGATCATTTTTATATTCTTAATCATATTCTCCATCAAAATCAACATCTGATGATTCATATACTTGAGAATTAATGATCAAATAATTAACCATATCAACGTCATCAAAATTGCTTTCTAATGTATCATTTGGTTCGAGTTCTTCATGTTATTCTTCTTTTGATACATTTGGTTCAACTTATTTAGGTTATTCGTTTGAAATGACATCTAGTACATCATGTTCTTTTTACTCTACATCATATTGATATTATTCATTATCGAGTACTTCTTCCTCTACATGATACTTTACAGTCCTTCCTCTTGGATTGTAAATAACGATAAATACCAATATGCTTTACATGGAACCTCTGAGTAAAAGACCTGTTCACTTTGGCTTGGAAGAAAATACGACTTTGTTCCCGACTCAACCATGCTCGTATTAACCATGATAAATCCATTTTTTATGTCCAATAATAGTCCTCTCAGGATCATGTTCATTCATTCGTAACATGTTCCATATGATTTCAAACAAAACTAATTTGAAGGATCCAAAGTCACACTCAATTATATCATCCAAATACCAATTGTATATATTGTTAGATCCTTCTGGACGTCTATCACTCCTATAGGAAACATTAATGACTTAGAACACTACAATTATCCCACAATAATAAGTTTTCCTATTTTCATCCAACTTTTTAATGCGGAATTTACGACCATTTCAGCACATAGCATTATGGTGTTTCAACTGCAATATACCAACCACATAAAAATGCATTGTAGATTAATAAGCTTATTGATATAACTTGGAAATTATCTCGTGCAGAAAATAAACACACCGAAAACATTAATATGATAAAACCAAAGTTAACGATCTTACATATTTATCTTTCAAACCATATTCTAAATCAATTTTCCTTTATGTAAGGTTAGTATCTCGATAAAGATGAGCTCTCTTAACCAATGTAGACACCCCTTCCCATGATAACCTTCCATAATTTACTTGTTTACATCTTTCAATCCATACACTTATCCAATCAATGTTGTTTGCGAGGTATAAATGTAGAGCATCCCACTCTCTACCACTTATATGAAAAAGAAATTCAACAATAATTACATATCACACTAAAAAATTATGATATAGATGAAAAGTACAATATACCAATAATAACTACAATATACAAAAAAATTGAATTCAAATGTATTATAAATATCCACTATCTAATTACCTTTCACTTTATGCAATCTACCTTTCCCCAATAGGCGCTCCCCTTGGAACTTGTTGATGAAGTTCACATCCCAAATGCATTCCACTTTTATATTTTATGATAATAATGGAAGATATTTAGTAATACACACCATGGATTAATGTACCATATAACCCTCACGACATTCTCTTTATCTAACCAAAGCCTTCAATGATTTCAAGTGCCTCTCCACCATCCACATTGACCTTTCATGTATAGGTCCACACATTTCAATCTCCTCAACTTGATGTATGAGGCAGTGTTCTTGTGCATTGAAGAATGTCGGAGGTAGATACCTTTGCATTTCACACATTAGTTAACTAGCATTCTTCACCTCCAATTCTTCATATCTTCTTTATGAATTTCTTTTGACGACAACCATATACAAATAATGTAAGGAAATAAAATGCTTCAAAGAAAATGTTATATTATACATTAGTACAAGAAAAACACGTCATTAAGTTCGACAACAAATTGAACACATATTTTGAAGTTAAATCGCTACTTACCTAATGTATTTTCCAAGATCATATATAACTTGTTTAATGTTGCTTCCAAATCTATCTAGGAGAGATAGAGGTTGGATATATTGTAACCATATAAATGAATCATTATTTGTTTCAAAATCACTAGACTAAAAGTAGAGAAGAAACGTATACCAATATATAAATATTATATGATATACCCATATTATTACCTTAATGAAGGTATATCAATCATGAGTTTTTACCCCACTATATTCACCTTAGTTTATTAAGATGTTATTTATGTTTGAAGAAAATCTTGTGGGAAACTTAATTTTCCAAATCACCTCTTTAACATCATTGGTTTGTTGCTTTGTCAATAACTAGGGAAGGATATTTCGATATCCATCTCTATTTGAATGAATCACACTTTGCAATTCATGATTGGATTCCTGAATATCACTACAAATTTTGGAAATCTTTTCCTTATCACGCCTACCATCTAAGATTCACCATAATGTTTTTGTTAAATTCTTCCCGATATGCATTGTATCAAGCAAATGAAATATTTGTAGGTACTCATAGTAGTGAAACATACTAAATTTTATGGGATAAAATTTCATTCCTTGTGGAAGACCATAAATGCCTTGTTGGCATCCATGAAGGATAAAATAAGTTACACAATAATTGTCAATTACAATAAATAGAATAAATACAAATAAATATTACATACAATAAAACATATATGATACATAGAAAATTTGTGTACCTCGACGATTTCTATTATATTCCACCTTCCATATGTGGGGAGTCATTCTTCGTGGTTTTGATCCAGTCTCCTCTTTCCAATTGAAAAATGTTTTTTTAGTGGTTCGATACCTATGGTTCTTAGAGAGGAAGTGTCTATACTCATCAAACACCTCGTTTCCTAAACGTTTTGAATGACGATATTTCACCTTAGGACCACAAAATGGAGATGCAAATTTACCGTTTGTTTGAAAACCTGCATGAGATAAATTATTGTCAATTTTATGTCAACTATATGTATATCAAGGGAACATTTAAATTAAAACATGCATGATATCTTGTTAAAATTATATGCTATTAAAGTCTAGTGGAACAACACATACCACAAAAATGTGTTAGCCATGGAGCATCATGAATTGTCCAAAAAACTATTCCACATAATTGAAATTCATTTTCTCATATTCTCTTAGACACACCATACATAGTGATCCTAACCTATAACAAAAACAATTCATTGATAAGAGACTCGATATATACCTTCATATCTTTAACTCGGTACTTACCTATTTTTTCAAAATACACATAATTAATACCATTTGTACATAATAGAAAACAAATAAGAACAAGAAATTATGCAACAAACAAGAGAAATGAAATGTTAGGTTAAAAAAAATTGTAAACAAATACCTAGAATAATCATTGCCAAGACTATATGCTCCTTCTTTATTAACATCCAAGGAGGAATATTATTGTTGATAACAAAAATTGGCCACACTAAGTAAATAGACCTAACCTCACCAAATGGATTGACATCGTCAACTACCAATGAAAATTTAACAGTATTGTAGTGGAGATTTCTCTTCAACTACGTGCAAAAGCACCTACCTTAGATCAACGAGATTTAAGGGTAGAGTTCATAGTGCAAGAGAAAAAATCAACCTTGACTTACAAGCAAACAATAACTAATATTTTTAGATTTTTTAATTTTAATAAACAAATGCAACATTCCTTTAAAACATGGGCCACTGTAGCCATTTGAGGATGTGGTCTGACTGCTTTGATGATATTCTTCTTCGATTTTCTCCGCTAATGGTTGCCAAGGGCAGTATGGATAAGGCGTGTATGGATTAAGGTGATGATGATGATGGTGATGATGACGAGGACGACAATGATGATGACAATGATGATGATGATGATGAAAATAATGAGGATTATGATGATGATTATGATGGTGACGACGACGATGGTGATGATGATTATGATGACAACATCATTGGCGGTGACAGCAACGATGATGGTAATCAAGATGATGGTGATGAGACTTGCATGATGAAAATTAATGGAAATGATGATTATTTAAGGACATGATGAGGAATCCTTGAATCTTGAAATCTTTACATATTGTCGAGGCACATTCCTAGTATAACCTTGAAAAATTCTAATGCATGCAAGCACAATTTGAAGAAATTTCAATGTTGGCCCCGTTCACTTCTTACTATCCAGGGTTGACGATGTTAATGTTGACGATCACGAAGATGTTGAAGATTACAAGGTCGATGCACCACTTGTGAGTATGATTATTATTTTTTATTTCCCTAAGTTGATAACCATGCCATGATGTGAAATAAAAATATTGTCTAATCGAAAAAAGTGGATTAGATGGTTTGCACTGGACATATTAGCTTAGATGGTGTACCATTGTGGGGTTTATGCAAACCTTATTTCCCATGTGGTATTCACACTCAGTGTAATTATCCATACCTTGGGGCTTTGTTATTGATTTAGCTTGACTTTTCTATATATGATGGTGATGATGATGATGATGGGGATGATGATAATGATGAGGATGATCATGATCATGATGGTAATGATCAAGATGACAATGATGAGACGAGCATGATGAAAAATGATGGAAATGATGATTATGCATTGACATGAGGCATATTTGAGTCTTGAAAGATTTCCATCCAATCAAGGCACATGCCTAGTCTAACCTTGTGAAATTCCAATGCATACAAGAACAATTTGAATAAATTTCAACGTTGTCCCCGTTCATTGCTCGCTATCCAGGGTCAATTAATATGACATTAATGATCATGAAGACAAGGAATATTACAAGTTCGATGCACCACTTGTGAGTATGGTGATTTTTTTATATATTTCCCTAAGTTGATAGCCATTCCATGATGTAAAATAAAAATATTATCTAATAAAAAAAATTGGATTAAATGGTTTACATTGGAGCGAGATGAGAGTTATGATGTGGTGAGGATTAAACGAAGACATGATCCATCCTTGAATCTTGAATATGATAATGAAACTCATGATGATGATGATGATGATGAGTTTCTCTTCATTTCGAGAATAATTTATTCTCTACTGAACAGGGCCAACCATGTGAAGGTGGAAGCTAATATGCCCCCCTCCCCCCTCACATCTCTCTCAATTACCCTTAACCTAATTTGACATAGTAAACAACATTTAACATACAACATAGAAATTTCCATAAACTTGAAGTGCAACATGTAAGTAACCCACATAATTATTGCATTAGAGGAAATTTCAACTCAAAATAGGCCTCATAACTCTAATTCAAATAGCATGTCATAATGTGTTAGCCAATGAAATTGCTTTAAATTTGAAATACTGTATAGGTATTAAAAAATTTTGTAATATAAATTTGGGGATAGGTACCATTAAAAAAACTACTTTTTTTGTTTGGATTTTCGACATATCTCCCCATGTTTTTACTCAAATTTCGATCGAGAGATCTCGTTGGATGTGGAATTAAATTCCACATCCAACGAGTACCCACTCAACATACTTTTGATGGGCCCTTCTACCCAAAAAAAAAGAAATACCTGAAAAAGGGTGATGATGACAACATCATCATGCTTTTTCAGGTATTTCTTGTTTTTTGGGTAGCAGGGTCCGTCAAAAGTATGCTGAATGGGTACTCGTTGGATACGGAATTTAATTCTGTATCCAATGAGGTCTTCCGATCAAAATTTGAGTAAATACACGGGGAGATATGTCGAAAATACAAACAAAAAAGTAGTTTTTTTTCTTTTCTTCCTCCAAAATTAATAAATATTATTTTATTATTTTAACTATTATTTTATTAATTTTTTTTAGGAGGCCCATTTTGAGTTGAAATTTCCTCTAATGAATTACTTGAGTATAATAAAAGGAATAAAAAATATATTAATTACTAGATACCTTGTATATTTGATCATTTTTATATTCTTAATAATCGTCTCCATCAAAATCAACATCAGATGATTCATCTACTTAAGAATCGATGATCAAATAATTAACATATCAACATTATCAAAATTGCTTTTGAATGTATCATTTGGTTCAAGTTCTTCATGTTATTCCTCTTTTGATACATTTGGTTCAAGTTCTTCATGTTATTCCTCTTTTGACACATTTGGTTAGACTTCTTTAGGTTCTTCATTTTAAATGACATTTGGTACATCCTTCTCATTAAACTCTACATCATCTTGATATTATTCATTACCAAGTCCATCTTCCTCTACATGATACTTTTTAGGCATTCCTCTTGGATCGTATATAATGACAAATACCATTCTTATTTACATGGAACCTCTAAGTAAAAGACCTATTCACATTGTCTTGGAAGAACATACGGTTTCATTCCTCACTCAACTATCCTTGTATTAACCATGGGAAAGCCATTTTTATGTTCAATAACAGTCCTCTCAGGACCATGTTCATTCATTCGCAACATGTTCCATTTGATGTCAAACAAATCTAATTTGAAGGATCCAAAGTCACACTCAATTATATCATCCAAATACCCATAGTATATATTGTTAGATCCTTCTGGATGTCTATCAATCCTAGAGGAAACATTAATGACATGGAACATTGCAGTTATCCCATAATAAGAAGTTTTCCTATATTCATCCAACTTTTTAATGTGAAATTTACGACCATTTCGCCACATAGCCTTATGGTGTTTCAACTACAAAATACAAAACACATAAAAATGCATTGTCAATTAATAATATTATTGATATAACTCAAAAAGTATCCCACACAGAAAAGAAACACACCGAAAAAATTAATACGATAAAACAAAAGTTAATGATCTTACTTGTTTATCTTTCAAACCATATGCTAAATCAATTTTCCTTTGCGTAAGATTAGTATCTTGATAAAGATGAGCTCTCTTAACCAATGTAGACACCCCTTCCCATGATAACCTTCCATAATGTACTTGTTTACATCTTTCAATCCATACACTCATCCAATAAATGTTGTTTGCGATGCATAAATGTAGAGCATCCCACTCTCTACCACTTGTATGAAAATAAATCAACAATAATTACATATCATGATAAAAAATTATGATATAGATGAAAAGTATAATATACCAATAATAATTACGATATACAAAAAATTTGAAGTGAAATGTATTATAGATATCCACCATCTAATTACCTTTCACTTTATACAATCTACCTTTCCCCAATAGGTGCTCCCCTTGGAACTTGTTGATGAAGTTCACATCCCAAATGCATTCCACTTGCATATTTTATGCTAATAATGGAATATATTTAGTAATACACACTATCTAATGATGAATCGTATACCCCTCGACCATAGAACCCTCAGGACAGGCTATTTATCTAACCAAAGGCTTCAATGATTTCAAGTGCCTCTCCACCATCCAGATTGACCTTGAATGTATAGGTCCACACATTTCAATCTCCTAAACTCGGTGTATGAGGTAGGGTTCTTGTGCATTGAATAATTTCAGAGGTAGATACGTTTTCATTTCACACATTAGCCAAGGCATTCTTCACCTCCAATCATTTTTATCTTCTTTATGAATTTCTTTTGACAACAACCATATACAAATGATGTAAGGAAATGAAATGTTTCAAATAAAATGTTATATTATACATTAGTACAAGAAAAACACATGCCATTGAGTTCGACAACAAATTGAACACGTATTTTGAATATAAATCGCTACTTACCTCATGTATTTTCCAAGATCATATTTAACTTGTTTGTTGTTTCTACCAAAACTATCTAGGAGGGATAGAGGTTGGACAGATTGTAACCATAAAAATGAATCATTATTTGTTTCAAAATCACAAGAATAAAATTACAGAAGAAAACTATACCAATATATAAATATATATGATATGCCCAAATAATTACCTTAATGAAGGTATATCAATAATGCATTTTTACCCCACTACATTCACCTTTCTTTATTAAGATGTTATTTATGTTTGAAGAAAATATTGTGGGGAACTTAATATTCCGAATAACCTATTTAGAGTCATAGCTTTGTTGCTATGCCAATAACCAGGGAAGGCTATTTCGATCCCCATCTCTATTTGAATGAATCACACTTTGCAATGCATGATTGGATTCCTGAATATCACTACAAATTTTGCCAATCTTTTCCTTATCACGCCTACCATCTAAGATTCACCATAATGTTTTTGTTACATTCTTCCTGATATGCATTGTATTAAAAAAATTAACTATTTGTAGGTACTCATAGTAGGGAAACCTACTAATTTGTATTACATAAATTTTCATTCCTTGTGGAAGCTCATAAATGCCTTGTTGACCTCCATGAAGGATAAAATAAATTAAACAATAATTGTCAATTACAGTAAATAGAATGAATAAAAATAAATATTACATACAATAAAACATATATGATACATAGACAATTTGTGTACCTTGACGATTTCTATTATATTCCACCTTCCATATGTGGGGAGTCATTCTTCGCGGTTTTATTCCAATCTCTTGTTTCTCATTGAAAAAATGTTTTTTCACTGGTTCGATACCTATGGTTCTTAGAGAGGAAGTGTCTATACTCATCAACCACCTCCTTTCCTAAACTTTTTGAATGACGATATTTCATCTTAGGACCACAAAATGGAGATGCAAACTTACCCTTTGTTTGAAAACCTGCATGAGATAAATTATTGTCAATTTTATGTCAATTATATATATATATATNGGAACACCACATATCGCAAAAATGTGTTAGCCATGGGGCATCATGAATTGTCCAAAAAATATTCCACGGAATTGAAATTCATTTTCCCCTATTGGCCTAGACACACCATACATAGAGATACTAGCCCATAATTGAAACAAATCGTTGATAAGAGGCTCGATATATACGTTCATATCTTTAACTTGGTAGTTACCTATTTTTTCAAAATACACATAATTACTACTATTTGTACATGATAGAAAATAAATAAGAATAAGAAATTATGCACCAAACAAGAGAAATGAAATGTTAGGTTAAAAAAAATTGTAAACAAATACCTGGAATAATCATTTCCATCATTATATTCTCCCTCCTTATTAACATCCAATGACGAATGTTATTGTTGATAATGAAAACCAGCCACACTACATAAATAGACTTGAACTCATCAAATGGATTGACACCGTCGACTGCCAATGAAAATTTAATATTACTGTAGGGGAGCTTTCTCTTTGACTACATGCAAAATCACCTACCTTAGATCAACGTGATATAAGGGTAGATTTCATGGTGCAAGGGAAAAAATCAACCTTGACTTACAAGAAAACAATAACTAATATTTTTATATTTTCTAATGTTAATAAACAAATGCAACATACCTTTAAAAAGTGGGCCACTGTAGCTGTTTGAGGATGTGGTCCGACTGCTTCCACGATCTGGTTCTTCGATTTTCTTCGATAATGGTTGTCAAAGGGAGTATGGATCAAGGAGTGAAGTGTAAAGTTTAAAATTTCTATGTGAGGAGACATTCACAATGTATTTATAGAATGATCCAAGGCTTTGTTTCCCATGGTATTGGTCCATGGTTTTTCTGAGTGCATGCTATTTATCCATGGTTTTTGATCCATTCTCATTTTAGGGTTTCTTGGTCCTTTTTAAGGAGAATGGGTTTATGTTGAAGTAAGTGCACATCTTCCATATATATATGTAAATGCACATATTTCCTTGATTTTTTGTACCAATATGTGTGGAATTTAGTTGTGAAGGTTAAAATGGAGGGAATAATTGTGAGATAATGATGTATAATTATGGTGTGGACCATAGAGAGCTATGTGGAGAATTTTTGGTGTTAATAGATTTCCCCATGATGTGTGAAGGAGGGAGCTCATCGTATGGCTTAAAAACATCATGGGATCAAGGGATAGATAGTGATAATGGTGGAGAAACATGATAGGACCATGGAGGAGTGGAGTCTCCTCATTCATACTGTAGTGGATTTTTATTTGTATTACTGTTCTAAATGGACGAGGTGAAAATAATCTCAAACATATATATGGACGAGGCAAGAATACCCATGCTTGTACCAATTTCTCAATATAAAAATGGTGATCAAGGGTCAATCCAAGGGAGTCGATCAATACATATAAATGATAGTACATAATGGTGACCCGAATAGGAGGTTGAATACAAATACTGATATGAAGAACCGATACTTAAAAACAATGGAATTCTCTTGGGAATAAATATCACAATAACTGATGCTATATTGAATCTAAGGGTGTACATGACTACATTGAATTCAACAACCGAGAGTCGAAATCTCTAAGGTACAATAAATGGCATCTGATGTTGTAGATATACGAACACATAATACTAAGGGGCTTCAGAACATTGTCACCAATGCATCCCAGATATAAAAAAGGAGATGAAATTGTATGGGTCCCAAATAGACTCACCAATGTGCTAGAGTCGGGTGACAACCGGGGTGTTTGACGAAATATTGAAGGAACCAATACCATGTACGAATCTCAATGGTGTGATGATGTAGTTGAAGTCGAGCATGTGAGACCCAACAAACAAAAAGGCACTAAGGATTCTTTTCAAGTGGACCAAGGAACTCATCAATGAGGTGAATGAAACCAAGATATAGAAACCTCTAGGTCTATCCTCTGAAATAGATGTGTTGACTTTGACAGAGGGAGACCTACAAATACTAAGGAAATGAGGTTTCCTTGATAGAAACACAAGGGGGAAAACCATAGATATGGAATAATAATGGGATTGAGACATTGAATGGGGGAAAAGGGGCATGGGAGTACGGGGGACTCAAACTTCCTTTTTTCAGAGTATAATGATAGGTCTCACATGGAAGTAGGCGAAACTAACTCAAGGGGAGGGAATCATAGCTATGGAACCAAGGAGTCGACTGCAATAAAAGATACTTGGGGAAGGCACTAGACGACCCATAGTAATATGAACAAAGATGACCCAATGGGAGGAGTGCTTCCATAATGTGAGACTATATGGATTATATTTGGGCACCGAAAGGAACCTTTTGGGCCTTCTTCATAGTTTAAGGAGCACAAAGAATGGATGGAAGTATGCTCAGTATAATATTGTCTTGTGGATTTTTGTTGAGCCAAAGATGATAAATAATCTAGGTATTTTCATGTCTAGAGAGTATAAAAACATGAAGAAGACTCCAATGGGGTCCCTTTTTCATACAATAGTCTCCTAAGCTCGAAAAAGGATAAAAGTGTACAAATGATAACTCTCCCAACTGAGAGGAGCAAAGAGACTTCTTTTTCGTAGGTAGTGCAACCAGGATGAAAAAGGATAAACCTATACTAATTGAATGGTCATTCAAATACTTTACAAGCATGAATGAAACCAAGTTTTCTTGGCAATCTTTTCTTTTTGAGAAGGATGGAAAATAGATTAAATACAACCCATAAGTGATATTTTTTCATAATTTACTGTCTGAATGTCCAAAGAGAATAAAATATACAAAGGGAATCATTCCTAGTTGGAAGGTGCTAGGGTGTTCCTTTTCTTTAATTAGTCCACATAGTCTGAAAAAGGGATAAATTATACCACATAGACTCCCTTTCAAATACTTTAATGAGCGTGGAAGGAAGCAATCTTGCTAAAAAATCATTTTATTATTTAAGGGGTCAGAAAAGAGATTAACATAAACTCTGTAATGGTAATTCAAGCAAGCAGGAAGTGTTCAATGCGTCAAAATAGGTGATGTTGGGATCATGGCTAACATGGAGAAAAAATAATAGTGTAACACTGGTGGGGCCTCCTTTTGGGATGGTGAATGGTGGTAAAATAACATAAAGTTTGCAGTATGGATGGAGTGGAGGGATCATAGGCATTCCAATACATAAGGGGTTCGACTTTCCTGGTGCCACACAAATCATGGTAAGGCCAAAAAATGCTTTGAAAAAATTAGGGAGAGCATGATACGTGAGTCCCATAGGTAGACAACGTGAAAAATTGAACTCGTCATTGTGAATGACATGAAAAATGGTCGTTAGATGAATTTTTGGTGCACGAAAGAAGGATTTGATCAAACAGATGCCTATAAACAAGGGAGGACCACATGAAACATGTCGTTTTCAGTGTTCGGTACTGAGTTCGAGTCAAGATCTCTAGAGAAAAGGTGTTGATTTATTTTGATTGAACCAATGGTTTCATGATCTGTAAGTTGCAAGTAATATCTCTGACCTAGCCCATCCTTTTCATTGATTTATTTTGTCATTTTGTCACTCTCAGGTCCATAGATGAGCCCGAAAGGGTTTTGGGGTTGGGTCATAGTTTTTGAGGGAAAAGGCATGACCCAAGTCACAACTATCGAGGATACAAGCACGAATCGGTCACACCTATCATAGAAATATGTGTGAATTGGGTCGCACTTGTTTGCGAGATAGGCATGACCTAGGTCGCACTCATCGAAGGGTTTTGCAAGACAGATTCACACAAAAAGGAACGACAAGAGCGACGTAGACAAGAATGAAATTTTTTGTTGAACAAGGTGTGATCAAGACATTTTGGGTGTGTATGATGCCTCGAGTTGGAGAGAGACATAGGTGACCTCCGAGATGAGGTTGAGGAGGATGATGCAGTACAAGATACGTTGGGCCAGAGTGGCCTACTGATGTTCTTCCAGATCCCTTTGATGCATTCAACAAAGTTGTTGTTGAACAATATAGTGAGCCTGGGATAGGGATGCAAAGTGCTTCATCATACAGGGTGAGTTGTTGTAGATCAACCTTCGTGATGTGTACTTTTTTACTGGCCTCCCATTGTTGGGCATTATCGACGATATCTCACTGAAATTCTTGAGAGGAGTGTCCATGCACAACTTGTGTTACCGACATTGCTATGCCACATGTTATGTGCATGTGTCATACATAGTGGTGTGTGATAATGAGAGTATAGATACTCGTGCAGTGGTAGTAATGGTGATGTGGATAATTGGATAGAAAGGTCCACACAAGATCTTGAGTGAATAGTTAGTGATGGTCGAGAGTGTGGTGAGGGGAACCTACTATGGGTGGGCCCAGATGTACCTGACAATGATTTGGTGTGGGATGTGTTAGCACTCAGAATGTACCCAAGGTTGTAAAGGTAAATCCCAAGGTAACAACAAAACCACTTTAGAAAGAAACTGGTTTTTCTTCCAGAGAGGGATCTCTCAATACAGATTTAACGAGACCAGATATAGCTAACATTCAAAGATTTGTACAGATGGTTGAAACAAAACATAACCATTGGGCACGGAGTCACATAAAAATAAAAATATCACAAAGACACATACATGAGATTTATCAAAAGCAAGGTAACCATTTCATCATAGTCATTCATTTAGTTCAGGTGGGACAGAAGAGACAATGAACAACCCATTAATAAAGAGCATCAAAGATGATTTCTATATCAACTTTAGTAGAAGAATGTATAAAATATCCAAAATGATGATCAAAGCATAAACATTATGAATTCCAACCATCAAATACTGTGTTTCAGATATGAAGAAAAACAGAATGCAGTGTTACACTGGAAAAGACAATCACATAAGGAAAGAAATACGGACTTTAATGGAAATGACACAGGAATCTCTGATAATTCTTATGCATTCGCTCTGTTATTCAAAAATAATATGTCTTTCAAAATATTCAACAACATTATGGGTTCCAACCCCCATCTCATAAAATAGATGCAAATATATACATAAAATAATTTGATCTTCCAAGAAGATTCATAACTGAATGATCGGCTTAATTAAAGTCTTGTAACTAAATTCCTAACTTTTAGGAATAAACTATAGCTTCAATCCTAACAAATCATTAAGCTAAAATCAACTTGGTAGCATGTCCTCGTCCAGTCAGCTCCTTGGCGCGTAACACCTATCTCTACAGATGAAGGATGTATTTTGTATTTCCAAACCTCTCTACAGCTTTCCACTGCTCCGTGCTTGGGGTATCACATTCCATCATTTCTCGAATTGACACTTCCAGCTCCATGTAAGCTTCATATGATACCTTGGGCAATCCTTTCCTGATAATTAGGAAATTTTGCAAGATTTCGAAATCCTTTGTCAGTTTGTCCACAATAACTTTCCCTGTTAGGCCCTTTTCCAAATCATCAAATTTGGAATGATGCATGCGCCTTTGAACTAACAAGCTGTGATAGTGATCCTGAGAAAAAATCTGTCCCTCTTCATCCCAAAAGGAAGGGAGGCCGTCCTCAAATAGCTCTTTGAAAACCTGCTTGAAGTTATTAACCTGTGAAACCATTTCCTCAGCTTCGTCCTGGACCGTCTTCATTAAATGATGCTTGTGGATAATTTTTTTAGCCCATAATACTATTGATATCCTATCTTTTATTCCCATATCATGTAAATTCTAATACGTCAATGAATTTAAAAAGTTCAGCGCGTTCTGGGTTGTGGCGAGGGGATTTCTATCCGTAGTTTCATTTACCAATTTTAGTCTCTGGTTGGCCAAATTGATCAATATGCATTGGTCATCAACAAAGTTCAAATATTGTATAAATTTTGTAACTTCTACAGATAGGGTGTCCCAAATTATGTGCTTCACCCCCTGCAGGGGACCCTTACCTATGTTTCTCTCCTTCAATTCATTGAACTTCTTTTGTAACTGGCTTTTGTCTTGCAATATTTTGTTTTTACTTTCATTCATTTTGGATAACTTGGACTTGATCTTTTCATTCTCTGCCTTTAACTCTTTTATTTCTTCATCCTTTAAGCTGACCTGGGACATAGGTATTGACAAGTCATCCGCGGAAAAGTCATTCAATGGTTTATCAATATTTACGATAGACAGGTCCCCATCAATAGGAGTCTGACTCATCAATTCTTCCATGATTTCCTTTCCTTCATTTTGGTCCCTTTTCAGCAAGGCAATTTGAGATATCAGTTCACTCCGTTCGGCTTCCCATATATCCTTTTCCTCTTGTAATTCGACAGATTTTCCTTTATGTTCCATCATCTTCTGCTGCATCTTGTCCTTCTCTTCTTGCAGTGCCAATAATTTGGATGATTGAACATGTTCTGAGCCTGGGATCTTGAATCTTTTCTTCAAAACTTGGAGAGCATTGTCTTTTTCTTCCAACATTCTTCTGACAGCTTGGGTGTTATCTCTTTCATTGCCTGAACTGATAATATCTACTTGTAGATTCTTAATCTGAATGGTATTGGCCTTATTTTCAACTCTTTCATGTTTCAATTGAATCTCTAACTTATCTACCAAAATTTGTAGTTTATTGATTCTCATCATAGCTTGTAACAGATCTGAATAAATAATATTACTTGTTTGCTTATGAAGCTGTATCTTGTCAGGTACACTAATCTTATCCAATCTTAGTTCCATTTTTGCCACTTTCTTGTCGCTCACCATGGCCAATTTGAAAGTATTTCTTTCTATATCTCTGGCAGAAACCAGGGAGGTTTTCAGATTGTTTAAATTCCTTACCTTCGGGAGTAAACTTCTTGTCTCTTCCAGAGACTGCTTTCTTTTCTCCATATAACTGGCCTTAAGCTCTTCCTTGGATTTAAAAATTGAGCTTGGTTTTGATATATCTACAGTTTTAAAAGAAAATTGATTTACTTGTACAGATTTTGTTGGGACTAAAGCAACTCTCTTGAAATCATCAGAAACCTTTTCACTTGAGACTCCACCAACTTGTAACAATCTTGCCTTTTTATGTAATCCATCTTCATCCACTACCATGTTTTCAATTTTAGACAGAATCCTTTTAATAAAAACATTAGGACCCTCTGTCACTTGTGATATAGTAACTGGTAAAGTACTTGCATCTCCATCGGACCCTGGAGTTTCCATAAACTGCAACAGATTTGCTGTTTCATTCAATCCTTCAATAAACTGGTGTTCAAACGGTTTGTTTTTGTTGGCCTGGTTCCTTAGGGAAATTATGTGGTGAGGGTCATAATTTGCCTTCGGCTCTTTTTGAAATTCCATGCTTCCCAATAACTTTTCAATAAACACTAAGGCACCTTTATTTTTGAAAATAAAAGAGCCAACCTTGAGAGGGAATTTGATATTTGAAGATTTTTTAAAGGCTCCAAAATGTTCTTCCTCTGAATGCAACCTTTGCCTCATGAATTCTAATGTAAAAACTATGGGAGTGAGGAAAGCAGGTAACTTATATGGTTCCCCAGTGAATCCATATATCCTCAAAACAATAGAATCTTTATGTAGGAACCAGTCTCCGACTCGATCTTCAGGTGAGGATTGCATCAGGCATTTCATATCTTCTAACACACGGGGCAGCACTTCATCGAACAACATTTTATACATCTCTGACATGATTGAATTGGAAAACTCAAACATGCTGATCTGCTTAGGCAAATCAGAAGAGAAGATGGTACTCAAAAACTGTAATTCAGTGACATTTGAACACAGCAACATGTTCAACAAGTAAGTTTGAAATTTAAAGAACCTGACCTTTGGGAATTCACTTAACTGAAGGTGTATTGCTTCTGCCAAGTACTCATCCAGACTGAACACAGGAACCGATTGAGACTCTGAACCAAATGAACTCATTTTTTAATAAAAAACCAAGGATGACTTCATTTACGCGACAATCATCGTCAAGACCCAAAATTTGACAGACCAGGGATACCACTAATTGAACTTCATTTTTAAAAATATGAACATGGTAAGGCAGGAAAAGACTGACCCTCTTTCAAAATACTGGACAGGAATTCGCAACAGACTTCAGTGATACAACTTTTGTACAATTCAGCAAGAATAGACTCATTTACAGGTTCACGGTTGTCAGGGTAACTGTCGGGCAGGTTTAAATTTTTGCGGATGACTTTGGCATTGAATTTACAGAGTACTCTAGAGGAAGACCGACTTGTAATGACTCTTTGAGAAGGGGAATAATTGACTGCGAACCATTCTGCGAATTCAGGAAAATGCAGGGTTTGTTTGAGAGCAAAATAATATAAAAAGGATTTACAGACATTCAAGACATCATTTCCTTGTGAATTGTAGTGCCACAACCTTTCTTTACTGACTGATACGCTTCCTATGGACAGAAAAGGGTCACACACGCCTCTGTCCCTATCAACTAAATAATCTTCCCTATCATCTATAATACGACCGGACCCTTGCAATTCCTTCTCTTGGTCCATATTTCAGTTGATAATGGCAATTAGATGGACGAATTATGGGTGTTTAAGCCTTACCTGTTTACTGTGGCTGCATGCGTTCAAAATTGACAGTCGAAAGGTTGACGAATCCACAGGTCTTTTTCACTCATCTGACACCAATAAAATAATCACGGGACAAGTCAACTTCGCTTTTATAGGACCCCACTCCGGAGCGTCCCTTTGGTGGTTTCCATTAAACCACTTTCGCCTTCGGATTGCACCACAATTGACCACGTGTATAGTGGTTTATATTCCGCAACCGCTCTTTATTTCTAAATATCGTGCAACTTCCTGCTCTGGATCCATCAGTGACTGTAGATTTATTTTACCTTTGTTTTTCAGCCATCGGATCGAGTGATGTGTACTCAATACCACCGAGTGTCCTGGTATTAACCAACGTGCAAGTCTCCGCTCCGGATTTATCCACAATCGTCGATGTAATCCACCTTATTTCTCCGTCGTCGGATCAAATGGCACGTACTCAATTCCACCGGGTTCCTTTGTTTTAACTAATGTGCAAGTTCACAAGGCGGAATTCACACACACCATAGATTTCATCAAATTGGATGAACGACCGTTGATCTCTATATTGCCTTAAACGCCCGCATATACTTATCATCCTCGTGTCTTTTAGAGAGCAGACATAATATGGGCCGTTGATATTCCACTTTTTCGCTCTGCATCGTTTGATCCCATGACATTTCACCGCTTACAAGCCCTTTGTCTTACTCTTATACTATAAATTTTAACCAAAGTTTTGACAAGTGACCATTATTTTCTTTTCACCATGGTCTCTTTGCTTCCCAGCTAAATAATGGTGTTAACTGGATGAACCAAGATAGCCCAATGGATGGGGATTTCTGCTTCCCATCCTTTTTGTCCTCATTGTTCTTTGAGTGGTTACCGACATTGTGACTGCATCTGGTGGTACGTGATGAGGGACCATGCGAGCCTCAGATGAGGCAGTGGTGTGAGATGATGATCCGGGAGGGAGGCGATATGGTAGGTCGCTTATTCACCTAGGATATGTTTGAACAATGGTGGAAACTTCCTATTCTAATTGAGGATTATCCATATGCGGGTATGGACTATCGAGGAGATCTAGAGATGCCTCGACCTCCTGGACAAGTCTAGGGACCAGATGGTATGTATACATGACTCTTTGTGGTTTTAGTCATATAATTTTGTTTATTATCATAGTGGTATATAGATGATACATGTAATTGATACTTATGGCATACCGTGTACAAGTACAGATGTGGGAAAACATCCACTAATGGGATACCAATGACGCAGGGGTAGATTACAGTGGTTAGATCCACCTGCTCACGGGAAGAGGAGACAACAGAGTACTACTTTAGAATCACTATGGTTGGACGTGGAGAGGTTACTAGAGGGATTCATTGATGATGGGTGGAAGTATCTAGACGATGAATTGATTGTCGCATGCTACCGAGCCCCACTTGAGTGGATCTCTCTGATGAGGAGGATCGTAGTGGATGCTAAGTATGTCAGACGACAACACAAGGCGATATACCAATAGAGGAGGAGAGATCAAATGAGGAGGAGGATACTAAGGAGGAGACAGATTCAAAGGACTTAGAGTCAGATTACCAGTATGTGGTGTTCCCCCCCAATGCATTTGAGAATGGGGATTTTTTTTATTATATGTATGATCAGAAATCATGTGGGGCTTCTCTTTTTTGTATTTATTATGATATTATGATATGGATACATGTGGATCCACATTTTTTGTATTTTTATGTGTTTTATGAGTCTCTTTTTATGATGATGACTATGCATGTATGATGTATAGGACATATGTATGCATGACTATATGATAATGCATGATGCAGTTTATTTCCTACATGCGATGATTGAGGTACAACTCTAGAACATCATTATCCATTTGATATGCTACACTATTGATACTTCTTGGAACATGTGTGAATGAGATATATTTGAAATGTCTAACCAATGGTATAGTGCACAGAAACTTTCTAAAGAGGAAAGGATCATGTATTCGGTAGTAATTATTCAACTAGGAGACAAGAAACTTGGAGTATAAGAATACATCAAGGTGATGAATACCCAAGTGAAGGGAGATGCTCAAGAGACCAAAGACACTGTTATACTCAGCACGGTTGTTGGTAACAACACCAACACACATTCCATCATATGGATAAACTCATGTGATGGGGAATAGATGAACCACGCAGCTGAGGCGAGATTAGGAGACCATCTGCTTGTGCCATTAGTGAAACTAACATAGTAGGGCAAGGTAGGATCCATATGGAACAACCAAGGAAACAAACTGTAATACTTGTGGTAAAAAATATGCAAAATAAGAAGAAAAAACTATGATATAAGGGTATTCAGGTTGGTTGGCTTAGGCATAGAATCTCTTGAGGTATATCCCATTGTGGGGATTATTTAAGAGGCGACCATCAAATTCAGCCAGGAGATATGCCTCCTTGATGAGACAACGATGGATGACATAAGGTCCATACCACATGGATTTGATCTTCCCTTTTCTACTATTGTCATTGTCTTGATCATAGACGAGGATGAGGTCCCCCTCATTAAAGGTGTGCGGGTGGACGTAGGAGTCCTAATGGGACTTTGACCAAGTATTTGCTGCTTCGATCATTTGGAGAGTAACGCGATGGCCCTCATAAATTTGTTCAATCATAAGTAGGCATTTTTTCGATGGTGAAGTATCTGGTAGAAGCTCAACGACAAGGAAGAGTGACGAAATATGACATGGGAAGAACCGACTCCATGCCGTGGACTACATGTAATGGGGTAAAATTGGTGGCGATTTTAGTCGATGTCTGGTAGGCTTAGACAGTACAAAAGAGTAATTAATGATAGTTGGTATTTTTTTTTTCCACCATTCATTGGAGCATGGTTTTGAGAATATTTTTGACAGCCTTAACTTGGCCATTGCCTTGAGGATAATAAGAAGAGGAATACTGGTGTTCAAATTTCAACATAGTGGAGAGATGTGTCTAAATAGAGTCCTCTAACTAAGAATCGTGGTGTAAAACTAGCTGGAGGGGGACACCAAAACGAGTGATAATGTGGTTGAAAAAGAAGAGTGTTGTGGTGTCAGCCTTACAACTTAAGGTTTGCATGGATTCAACCCACTTGGTGAAGTAATCAACAACAACAATGATGTATTTATGGCTTCCATGTTGTATTTATAGCCATAGGTCATGCAGTTAATCGAATTCTTGCAAAAGGGACCAATTGTGATGACAAGATGCAATAGTGCAGGAGGTGTCCTTTCCTTTGGGGAAAATAGTTGGAAATTGTGGTAGTGTTTAATTGCTTGAATGAAATCAACAAAGACAATGGGCCAAAAGCAACTAGTGTAGAGAACCTTCTAGGAAGTATCCAAACCGGAGAGGTGGCCACCACAGGATCCACTATGGTAGTCATTTAGGACTTGTTCAGCTTCATCATGGGTGAGGCAATAACACTGTATGGTGTCTACACCATAGCGATACAAGACATTACCAATAAGGATATATCAAGTAGCTTGATGGCAGATGCGACGACGATATTCATGGCTTAAATGGGGCCCAAATTTTTGGGTTTGCAAGTAAAGGAGGATTCCCCCATACCATAGGTCATCAATAGAGATTATGAATAAGAATTTGTCAAGGAGACTAACCATGATAGGAGGCGAGGTAGATGAGAGGTCTACCATCAAGGAAGATAACACCAAAGATTTGGTGCTTTTGGGTGCTAAAAATTCCAAATCGTACTCTTAAAGAACAACAATCCTCTTGGTGGCACAACCTTGGACATGCGGTGGCTCAAGATATAACACATGGGATTGGAATCAGCCACAACACTAATTCGAATCATGAGAATGTAATGACATAGCTTCTGCACTGAAAATGCAATGACTAGGGACATTTTCTCTTCGTGGGAGTAACATAATGGTGGTATGTAAAAATTATGACTCACATAATAGATCACATGCTCTTCATGAGAATCGTCTCCATGGACTAGGACTCCAACAATGGAATTTTTAGATGTCGATACGTAGAGGATAAACTCCTTGGTGAAGTCGGGAGGAGACAACAAGGGAGCGTATATCTAAGCTTGTTTCAATTCATTGAAAGTGGCTTGTGCTTTCTCATCCCACACAAAAGGACTGTTGGTACGGATCAAGCATAAGAATCCATGTACTTTAGTTGCATAATCTAAAATAAATCGATGAAGGAAATTTCCCTGGCCTTGAAGGCTCTACAATTGGCGCAAAGTGCATGGAGGGAAAATATTCAGGATGGTATGAACCTTCAAGGGATCCACATTAATCCCATTCTGGGACACAATGAATCCTAATAAGCGACCATGTGGGATGCATAACACACACTTGAGGGGGCTCAGGTGGACATTATATTTGTGACATCGAAGGAATACTTGTTGTAAGTCCTCCAAATGTTGGGAATGCTTCCGAGATCGAGCCATGAGCTCGTCCAAATAGACAAGGATAATGTGAACGAGGTTGTGGAAGCAAAATTTCATGGCTCGTTGAAAAGTGGCTCCAACATTTTTAAGTCCAAACAAAATGACATGATACACAAAAGTTCCCTAGGGGGTGGTAAAAGCATTTTTTTACTGATCTTCTTTGTGGATTGGGATTTGGTTGTAACCAAAAAAACCGTCCATGAAGGAAAAGAATTCATGGATGGCACATGCATCTATGATTTGATCGATATACAAAGTGGGGAAGTTGTCTTTGGGACAAGAAAAATTCGAATCATAGAAGTCAGTACACACACAAATGGTTCCTTGTTTTTTTATTAATGGGAACAAGATTGGAAACCCAAGTGGTATACACGATGGTGTATATAAATCCTACTTTGCAAAATTTTTCAATCTCAGCTTTGATGACAAGGTATTTTTATGGGTGTATGGTTCGTTTGTTTTATTGAACGAGAGAAACATTGAGCCATGTGTTGATGTGATGTTCAATGATAGATGAATCAATCTCAAGAATTTAGGTGTAGGACCAAGCGAAAACATGATGAAACTCTTGAAAAAGTGTCTTGTAGGAAATGACTTCCTTAGGAGAGCATGAAGCACTGATCGTGATATTCTTGATTGTACTAGGTTTCGTTGAGATGTTGACTTGGTTTATTGGTCAGATATTGGCCATATTACCTTCCTCAAAGGCTTCGGGGGTCGGTATTGGGTTTTTTAACCAATTGAAACTTCCTTAAATAAAATCTTTCAATTCGACAGAGAACTGATCGGACGATGAGAAAGGTTCACCAGGGATGAAAAATGAGCAAAGGTGCAAGTCCTCCCAAGGATATTAAGGAGTTGTGAGAAATTCAAGAATCTCTTCATCGTTACAAAAGTGGCACCTCGATAGATAAAATGGATCTTCTGTAATACCCCGTGTGTTAAGTGCCAAACATATGTAATTTGTAATTGTCTATTATTGTGGCACAAGGTTCCTCAAAAAGGGTCTTTATGGAACTAAAGACTTTTTTTTTGTAAATAATTAAACAATGAAAACAACTAGCACATCGAGTACCATTAAAAGAGAATGGGAGGCATAGATCCAAAATTTGAGGGGGAATTAGGACATTCCTACCACTTTAGAACTTTTTTGGTTGAACTTGGTCCATATTTAGGTCTTGGTGTATTTATTAGTTGATGATCACCCAAACATTGTACAACGGACCCAACATTTGATTATTTTTTCCTAGGTTGGTATTACTGAGCCTAATTCATGATTTAGTGGGCCTCCTTAGTGTCTGGGTGGGTTCCACTTGTTTATTGAGCCCCTTTGGAGGTTTTGTAAGTCCTTTGTGGAGGTTACACTTGGTTTTGTAACTCCCATTTGCACAAGTGTTCCCTCATTGGATATTTTAGCCTTAACACCTCAAAATTTGTGTAAATAATAATGTAACTCCTTGTGTAAATACTTGTGTAACCCCCCCTTTTCTATTTTGGGAAGATTCCTTGGCATGTGTGACACCTCACCTGACTAATTTTGATTCCTCTTCATGGATGATGTTCCCACACATGAATTTGAGTGGGGTGTAGTGTCTTGGAGTCACTCTCCTTGAAATTCAAATTGCTTGGGCTGAATTAGAGTTAACCCGTTATGGTTGAATTACCCCCCTTGGATTGACTCAAGTTGGCTTATCTTGGTTTGGTTTGAACCCATTGAGTTAGAATTACCTTATTTGGTCTATAAATCCATGTTTGATATCCTTTGTTTGGGGTTGTTTTTCATGGTTCTTTTGGATGGTTGTTGATTATGGTTGTTCATACCTTTGATGATGCAAGCTTGGGAGACCATGAATTATTTGTTATGTGAATGAACTTTATGCTTGAAGCATTATGATATTGTATGTTGTTTGTAGTAATCCCAAAAAAAATTGGTTTAGCTCCTCCATTTCCACTACTTGGATCTGTCCTGGACCTGCACATAAATCCTGATGGTGAATGGTGATATCTCGATGGCCTAAGGGGTCTGGATTACCATTACACCTGGTAGTGTAGTGGAAGAGGAAGTATATGGTGAGGAATAGAGTTTTGGATTCTAAAAATATTTCTTGATATATTCTTTAGTATACCTCTTATATGGATCTATGGTCTCATATTGGGGGTGGCTTGTTAAAGTGAGATCTAGCTTGGAAGTGCCAAAGGTTGGGTGAAGCGTGGTCTGCTGATGCCAGTTGCACATCGATAAGATAAGTGAATTATATTGTGTTTATTTAATTTAATTGGATTTTATATGATTTATTTATGGATGCACATGAAATGTTTGATGAAACGCATGAGTTATTTGTGGATAAATTTCTCACATAATTCAATCTATTTGTGCACGTAAATTTGATGAAGGAATTGGAAACTAGTTTTTGGGTTTTTGTGCAGAAATTGTTTGAAGAAATAATTAGTTGGTGAATATTCTATAGAACTTATATTTGTTCCCTTGTTCATTATATAATGTGTATTTTGATGGTATAGTAACCTCAGAATGGTTTAAGGTCGACTTCTCATTGATGCTTCTAACTTTTATTCTAAAAATAGTTCTTTGATTGAACTGTTTGGCATAGCTCGAAGAATTGTGTTAGAGCACTAATACACCTTAGTACCATGTTCATACACCTAGGATACATTTTCATTAGCTTTCATGCTATGTCAGATGGTCCAAAACTAGGCTATGTTGATCAATCTTGGTTTATTGGGTATTTTGGACTCATTGATTGCAGTTGAGGCACTCCACTTTGACCATTTTGACAGTCCAAAAGACCTCATTGATGAAATATCATTCTTGGTGCACTCCCCATCCCTTAAATAGGGAAATTGTTTGACCATAGGCACTAGTGCATGTATTAGGGGGTTTTTGGCTCTCCTTGGGCATTTATTTCTTCCTAGAGCCACTCCCACTCATGCACGTGCTCACCCACACCTAGTTGTTGATGTAATTGTAACTTCGGAATGTATTCACCTATGTATCTTATGTCTTGTACCATGATGTTTATTCCAGGATGTGTCTGTAATGTAATTGAGTCATGTCATGCCTCGATGTTCTGATCGAGAAGATCTATAATGTAAACAAGTCATGTCAAGTCATTGTGGTTAACCCTCCTATTGTCTAAGGGTTAAAGTCCCCGCAGTTCCGAGGAACTAGGATTATTAGACTCACCTAATGAACTCGGCCCTAGTTGGGTTTAGTCAAGTCGGGAATTAGTATAAATAGAGTGCTAGCCTCTCTATTTATCACACACTCACTCACACTCAGTTGTAGCGCATAACTGAGGAAGAAGAAGACACTGGGTCTAGGAAGAAAGAGGTTGTTGCTGTCGGGAGATCATCTTACTATTTTGGGGTTTTACTTTTGGTGCTGATTCTATCTCTGAGGAAGTTGCGGGTTTTTCTCCATTTATGGTTTCCTCGAGGAAAAACACTGTGTTCATTGTTTCTTGTGTTTGATTGATGTGCTTGTTATTCTCTCAGTTAAAGATCCTAATAATGCTAGCTTAATGTTAACAATCTAACATGGTATCAGAGCTAACCTGAGAAGAAGACACTATGCAGCTACGGCAATTAGGGCTTCCTACTTTGTGGATATTCCTCCACATATTTTCAAAAAAAGAAGGTTGGATTAACTCTCGTCCTTAGGGTGCATCTTTTTGTCGAAGCAGAATCCAATTTTGAGGTTTTTCAGTTTTGGACTCGACACTACTGCTGGAAATTAGGGCTTTCCACAAAAGTGGAATTTTTCAGTGAGCCCAGGCCTGGATTGATCTCCTCCCCAAAATTGAAGTTAGGGATCAAATTCAAAGCATTTGGTTGGAAAAAACTCCAGAAAAGCAAAACCCTAATCTGTTCCTGAACCAGCACTGTAGAATTTCAGCTCCAGATTCAAATTCGACATCTTGACCTGGTAAGATCTAAATATTTTGTATTCCATTTGAGGTTATCAGTTAAGATGTCTCATCATACCAAGCTTGATGAAAATATTGAGGGAGTTGATAACTTCCAAGCCTGTAAGTATAGGATCTCCCTAGTCCTGGAAGAAAATGAGTTGGACTCCTATATCACTGAGGAGGTTTCAGTTCCAGAGGGAGATGAGGATAAGGCCTTACATAAGAAGAAGCTGGTTATGGAAAAGAGGATTATTGCTGATTCAATCAAGGATCACCTCATACCACAAGTGTCCTCCCTAAAGACACCTAAAGATATGTTTGATGCCCTAACCAAATTGTTTGAAGGGAAGAACATAAACCGGAAGATGACTCTGAGAAACCAGCTGAAGAATGTAAAGATCTAGAATGCAAAAACCATCCAGTATTACTTTACAAGGGTCTCTCAGATCAAGGAACAACTGGAAGTAGAAAATGCAGATATTGTGATGACCACCTTGAATGGTCTCCCTAGATTATGGGACTCCTTTATTCAAGGGATCTATGCCAGAAAGAAGTTATTCAAGTTCAACAGACTATGGGAAGAATGCTCTCAAGAAGAAGCTCGGATAGTAGCTCTAGAAGAAAAGATGGGAAGTGAAGATCAAGCTCTCACAGTACAATCCAAGAAATCCAGACCTACCCACCACATAAGTAAGTACTCTCATTAAAGGAATAACTCTTGAAACCCTAGAGATTTGTCTAAATACATTTGCTATACATTTGATGAAAGAGGACATTTTGCTAGAGACTATCCAAAAAATAAAAGTAGCTCTCACAAGAATAAGGGAAACAAGAGAAGACATCATGCTCATGCTGTAGAGGATGATGAACCTTCCACAAAGAGAAACATAGAAGTCAGTGATGATTCTTCAAGTGATGAAGAATAGGTTCTGATTTTTTCTCTCACAGGAACAATCTCACATGGCAGCAATGATTGGCTTATATACAGTGGTGCTTCCAAGCACATGGCAGGATTCAAGGAATCCTTTGTGAAATTATTTCAACATGAATCACCTCACAAGGTGAAACTTGGAGATGACTACCAGTATCCAATAAAAGGTAGTGGGGAATCCTCCTATAAGCTAGAGTCTGGAAATTCTATGACAATTAAGGAAGTATTGTTTGTACTAGGGATAAAGAAGAATATCCTCTCCATATCTGCATTAGATGAAAAAGGAATGAGGGTTTCATTTATAGATGGTCAAGTCATCATGTGGCCAAAAGGAAAGACCATTGATGATGCAGTAGTAATTGGGGAACAAGAAGGAGGCTTATACAAATTGAAGGGACATCCAGAAAAAGCTTTGGTTCATGAATCAATAGAAACAAATGAGCTTTGGCATAGAAGGCTTGCACATGTGCATTTCAAAGCACTACCTCTCACAAGAAAAGTTGTTGAAGGTCTCCCAGAAATGCAGACAAAACATGAAGGTGTATGCAAAGGATGTGCAAAAGGGAAGAACACAAAGATGACATTTCCAAGTAGCGAGAGCAAAGCAAAAGGAATCTTGGAAATCATCCATTCCAATGTGTGCGGTCCTATGTCATCCAGTTCACTAAGCGGGTATGCATGCTATGTTTCTTTTATTGATGATTTCTCTAGAAAGGAATGGATATACTTTATGAAGAAAAAAGATGAATTATTCAGCAAGTTCAAGGAATTCAAAGCCTTGATCGAGAACCACACTGAAAAGAAGATCAATACCTTTCGATCAGATAATGGTGGAGAAATCACTTCGAATTAATTCAAAGAGCTATGTAAAGACTCAGGGATTAAGAGGGAGTTGTCCACTCCTTATAATCCTCAACAGAATGGGATTGTAGAAAAGAAGAATAGAACTATCATGGAAGTCGTAAGAGCAATGCTTCATGATCAAGATCTTCCTATGCATCTTTGGGTAGAAGCTGCCAGAATAGTTGTGTATGTACAGAACCGTACTCCACACAGAGTACTCGAGAACAAGACTCCTGAAGAAGTCTTCTTTGGTAAGAAACTAGAAGTCAGTCATCTCAGAATATTTGGCTGTCCTGTGTACATACACATTTTGAAATAAAAGAGGACGAAGTTAGATCCTTCAGGAAAGAAGGGTATATTTGTGGGATACTCTGAAAGATCGAAGGCTTACAGAATATACTTCCCAGGGTTCAAGAAGATTGACATTAGCAGAGATGTAACATTTGACGAATATTCAGCCTACATCAAATCCAGGAAGAAACCGGATGAAGAACCTGAAGAAACAAGAGAACCTAGAATTCATGATACGATCATGAACAAAGAAATTCAAGAAGAAGATCAAGAACTAGAATAACCTCAAGAACCTGTAGATCCACCTCTGGAGAAGAATCCTCATAAGAGGAAACCTGCTTGGGTATGTGAAATTATCCAAGGTGTAGAAAGATATGAAGCTTCAGAAGAAACACCCAGAGGAAGAAAGAGAACTAGATCTTGCTCTAGTTATGTAGCCTTACTATGTGACATTATTGATAAAGAGCCTTCCAACTATGAAGAAGTGGCAGAATGGAAAGAATGGAAGGATGCTATGATCGAAGAGTATCAATCGATCATGAAGAATGATGTTTGGGATGCTGTCCCAAGACCAGAAGGGAAGTCCATTGCAACTTCCAAATGGATCTGCAAGATCAAGCATGCTGTAGATGGCAGCATCGAGAAAGATAAAGAAATATTCATGGCTCGTGGTTTCTCCCAGAAAGAAGGAATAGATTATGAAGAAACCTTTGCACCTGTAGCCAGATACACTTCCATCAGATCAGTACTTGCTCTGGCTATAGTGATGAAATGGAAGATACACCAGATGGATGTCAAGACTACTTTCTTGAATGGTGTAGTGGAAGAGGAAGTGTATGTGGAGCAACCACTCAGTTTTGAGACACATGACAAAGAGTCTCATGTGTGCAGATTGAAGAAAGCCCTGTATGGTTTGAAACAGGCACCCAAGACATGGTACAGTAGAATTGATGGTTTCCTATCCATTTTGGGCTTTACATAGAGTAAAGCATATTCCAACCTTTACTACAAGGTTGAATATGGCAACCCAATGATACTCCTGTTGTATGTGGATGATCTATTTGTAACAGGTATGGATGGGTTGATTGCTGATACGAAGAGGAAACTTGCTGTCGAGTTTGAAATGAAGGACTTGGGTATGATGCACTATTTTTTAGGCATGGAGGTGTGGTAGAATGTAGAAGGGATCTTCCTTGGATAAGGGAAGTATGCAATAGAGATTCTGAAGAGATTCAGGATGATGGACTACAAGGCCATAACTACACCTATGGAATCAAACCTGAAGCTATTGAGTGATGCTTCATCAGAAGCGGTTGATGCTACGATGTATCATCAGATGATTGGGTCCTTGATGTACCTAACAAACACGAGACCAGATATTTGCTTTGTTGTGAACACCTTAAGCTAGTTCTTGAAAGATTCGAGACATGTTCACTTGATTGCTGCAAAGCAGATTTTGATGTACCTGAAGGGTACAGTTGATTATGGGCTCAAGTACAAGGTGAATCAGAAGATTAACCTAGAGGGTTATGTTGATTTAGATTGGGCAGGCAGTGCAATTGATAGGAAGAGCACTTCAGGATGTTGCTTCAGTATCGAATCAGGTGTGATCTCTTGGTTTAGTAGGAAGCAATCTTGTGTGGCACTGAGTACAGCTGAAGCAGAGTATGCTGCAGCTAGTTGTGAGGCAGTATGGCTGAGGAAGCTACTGTCTGATTTATTTGATCTCCATATGGATGCTACTTGTATATATTGCGACAACCAGAGTTGTGTGAAGTTGTAAGAGAACCCTGTGTTCCATGACAAGTTGAAGCATATCGAGATCAAGTATCACTATATCAAGGATATGGTGCAGAGAGGAGCAGTGAAGCTCTAGTATGTTGCAACAGAGGAATACGTAGCTAATGTATTAATGAAGCCATTGGCTAGAGTGAATTTTGAGTACTTCAGGGAGAATTTTGGTGTTCTCTAGATCGAGGTTCCCTCCAAGGGGAAATGATGAGACCGAGAGCCATTCTGACATGGTGAGAGGATTAGGTTCCTTCCATGGTCAGATGTAAGGGTTGAGCCATTTTGTCATGGTGAGAGGATTTGGTCCTTACATGTCAGATATGAGTGCTAAGTCATTCTAATGTGACTGTAGGATTGGTCCCTACATGATCAGATGTAAGGGCTAAATTCCATTCTTGGAATGGAGGCAGTTGGTTAGTTACCAGGAAAACTCAGTCTGGGACTGAGGGCCATTCTGATATGACTGTAGGATGTAGTCTTACATGATCAGATGTGAGCACATGGCCATTCTGATGTGATTGAGGGAGGTGTTCCCACTTGATCAAATATAAGGGCTGATGCCATTCTCTGGGAGAATGGAGGCACCTGGTCAGTTACCAGGAATCCTTAGTCTGGGACTAAGAACCCTTCCGATGTGGTGCTTTCGAGCATGGTCGAATGTAAGTGTAGAGCCCTTTTGATGCGGTGCTTTCGAGCATGGTTGAATGTAAGTACTGATGATTTTCGAGCATGGTCGACTATAAGTGTTGAGCCTTTCCGATGCGGTGTTTTCGAACATGGTCGAATGTAAGTGCAGAGCCTTTCCAATGTAGTGTTTTTGGACATGGTCGAATATAAGTGCTGATCCATTCTGGTGCGATGTGTTTACACATGGTCAGATGTGAGTGCTCGGCCTTTCTGACAAGATGAGGTCAGATGTTAGTGCTGGGAGTGCCTTTCTGACAAGATGAGGTGAGATGTAAGTGTTGGGTGGGCCATTCTAACTTAGGGTTAGATATAAGTGCTGATGAAGACCTACATGAAGGGTAGGCCTACAACCAGCATGAAAAAGGGCTGGCTCTGTAGAACTTCCTATGACGAGAAGAATCGAGAGATAGCACCGATGATGATGATGATGATCCAAACTTGATGATGATATAGATCAAGTGATGATCTAGATGTGATGATGATGATCCAGCAATGATGATCTAGATCCTGTGAAGACGAAGACTTGAAGAAGAAGATGACTTGAAGATGAAGAAGACCTGAAGACGATGATGACTTAGAGATGAATAAGACTTGAAGATGAAGACAACTTGAAGATGAATATGAGAGATGATCTAGTTGATACAGAGAAGAAGACCAGTGCTGAAAATTGTGTCGAAAGAATACCTTCCTAGTTAAGAGGGAGTGTTGATGTAATTGTAACTTTAGATTGTATTCACCTATGTATCTTATGTCTTGTACCGCGATGTTTATTTCAGGATGTGTCTGTAATGTAATTGAGTCACGTCATGCCCTGATGTTTCGATCGGGAGGATCTATAATGTAAACAAGTCATGTCAAGTCATTGTGGTTAACCCTCCTATTGTCTAAGGGTTAAAGTCCCCACAGTTTCAGGTCACTAGGGTTATTAGACTCACCTAGTGAAGTCGGCCCTAGTTGGGTTTAGTCAAGTTGGGAATTAGTATAAATAGAGAGCTATCCTCTCTATTTATCACACACTCACTCATACTCAGTGGTAGCACATAGTTGAGGAAGAAGAAGACATTGGGGCTAGGAAGAAAGAGGTTGCTACTGTCAGGAGATCATCTTAGTGTTTTGGGGTTTTACTTTTGGTACTGATTCTATCTTTGAGGAAGTTGTGGGGTTTTCTCCATTTATGGTTTCCCCGAGGAAAAACACTGTGTTCATTGTTTCTTGTGTTTGATTTCTGTGCTTGTTATTCTCTCAGTTAAAGATCCTAATAATTCTAGATTAATGTTAAAAATCTAACACTAGCCTACCCTGATTTATGTTCCAACATGCTCCAACCTTGTTTTGTGGCCGTTTGGGATTGTTTGGGAGCTCATTGGTCCACCTAGGGGGTTTGAGGTCAAATCACAGTCTGACACATGTATGGATCCAGATGGCCTCCAAGTTCTAACTATTTGTCCCTAATGTTATATAAACCTAAGCCAAACAGATTTACATGTTGGAAAATTATAATAAACTGTGTTATTGACTACATTTCTATGTGTTAATTTCATTCTTTCTATTGTTTTTCTGCATAATTGTGAGTAAAATCGAATTGTTAGGATTCCCTTATATCCTAGATCCTACTGTGAATCAATTCTCACATGGTATCAGATATGTTTTGAGATGCAAATCAAATTCACAGTGTTTGAGTTGTTGTTTAGGGAATTTTCCAGAAAAAATTGAGTGTTTGCATTGCAAGTAGAACCAATATTTATGCCACTCAATGCGCAAGTAGAAATGGAGCAGACTCATGTATTTATTAATCCATTAAACTATTTTTAATGGAAGGATGAAATGGTGATCCAATTGAGGTAAAAAGTACTGTACATAGTCACCATGGGGACTGAGGCCGAACCCAACTTTGTTGTGGAAAAATCAAAGTACTTCAACAGGATTGATGAGGTATTTGGGATGATTTATCTCAATGTTTCAAGACACCTTCTCTTCCATGTAGACGTTCTGACAACACCCAAAAAATTATGGCTCAATATCGATTCATTTTTTGGGAAGACTGATGAGATGAGAGGCCAGCAGCTCGAAAATGAGTTGATCTCACTGAGCCCAACTCACTTTGAGACAATCTAGGATTTCTTCACCAAGTTCAAATAGTTGGTAATTTAGGTGAAACAATGTTGTTGGTCATTGGGTTCAATGCTCCCTATGAGTTTCGTGGCATGGAATAATCACCTCCTGAGATCCTAACTCTTGCGACAGTGGTGGAGATTAATACCTATGGGTTTCGGTCTAACGAAAATCATGATTCCAACAAATGGTATTAGAGCGACAGGTCAAGGGTTCAAAACTCATCCAGCTCATGTTGGGTGGGATATTGTTGGAAATTGGGTTCAATGTTCCCTATGAGTTTCGTGACATGTACTAATAGTCTCCCGAGATCCTAGCTCTAGCGATTGTGGTGGAGATTAATACCTGCGGGTTTTTGTCTAAAAAAATTCATGATTCCAAAAAATGTGGCATAGAGAAGAAAGATGAGTAACTGATATTTCCCATAATTTTGAAACTAGGGCTAGAGTATTCGGTGTTTTTGTCAACATTCCACTCTAGCAAGCTCACAGCTCGAAATTGGAGGATGCCATCGTTGGCAGAATTAATGGAGTCACTGACTCAAGAGAAAGAAAAGATCGTACAAATGGGTACCATAAAATCTAGTTAGGATAAAGCCCTTGTTATAGGAGTTTCAAATCCAACCAAAGGCAAGAAGAAATCTAGATATTTGAAGTAGCTAGAGAAGAAGAAGAAGGAGAAGCCCAAATCTTCATATGGGGTTTCGAATCCTAGCAAGGACAAAGACAAGAAGAAGCAAGAGAAGACCAAATTCACTTATTTTCACAAGGTTTGGAATATAGAGAGTGAATGCATGAATAATACCATTGACATGATGGCACAACTACTTGAGAAGAACAACATCCCACTGCCAGAAGGTGCAAGGAAGAAAGAGGGAGGTTCAAGCTCGGACAAAAAAGAAAGGTGCCATGCCCTTGTAGCTAGATCTTCAAGATATTTTTCCTTCATCATAGATTTAGGTGCCTCAAGGAACGTGGCCTCCTTGAAATATTCCTTCTTGACCCTCCATCCTTACATTGGTCCATCCATTTTGATGGGTGATGATTCAAAAATCCAAGCCAAAGGGATTGGAAGGATTGATCTTGAAGATGGCTATTTCAACAATCTGTTGCTTGTGCCTTATCCAACAGAAAACCTACTCTCAATGTATCAAATGACACACACTAATGAATCCAAGAGAGTAACATTTATGCCAGATGTAGTGGATATATCAGAAATCTCTACAGGCCAAGTTGTGGCGGTGGGTTTTTCTAACAATGACTCGAGAATGTATAAAGTCTCTCACTTCCTCCCCTACTCTCAGGGGAATGCGCTCACTTCTCTCACTTCTCTCACTTCCTATCACATGCCAATGAGAAAATAAATTTGTGGTATGAGAGATATGGTCATATCAACTACAGGTACCTTCATTCATTGATCAAATAAATCATGGTGGAAGGGCTTCCTTGTATCAAGTTCTCCAATGGCACATGGAAATCAATGTGTAGTGGGAAAGCATCCTAAGTGAATATATGAGAAAGGAAAGGCAAGGAGGGATGTCCAAGTAATTGATTTGTTTCATTCATATATCATAGGGCCTCTTCCTACACCCTCTTATGGGAATTAAAGGTATGTGTTGACCTTCATAGATAATTTCTCAAGGTACTACTGGGAGTATTTTCTTAAACTAAAATCTGAAGTTTTTGAGACTTTCAAAGTTTGGAAAGCTTTGGTTGAGAATGCACGTGGGAAAAAGATCAAGTCTCTTAGGACTAAAAATGGAAAGGAGTATGTGAAAAATATTTGGAAGCATATTTTTGAATAATTTTGCATCCAAATGTAGCATTTGGTTCCCTACACACCACAACAAAATGGTGTTGCAGAGCACAAGAACAGGGATCTCAAGGAGATGGAAACATGTATGATGGAAGCAAAGAATTTGAATCCTAATATATGGTATGAAGCCATTAAATGTGCTTCATATGTCAAAAATATATCTCCTCACAAATATTTGGATGGAAAAACTCCATATGAGGCTTGGAGTGGTCACAAACCCAATGTTTCTCATTTCAGCATTTTTGCCTCAAAGGCTTGGGCTAGGATTCCTCCCAAGAAGAGAAAGGACTTACAAGATCAAATAAAGGAGTTAATCATGGTTGGATATGCTAAATATTCAAAGAGATAAAATATATTTTATCCCTCATCTCAGGAAACATTCATCGAAAGGAGTGTACATCTTGAAGAAGACCTCAAGCAAGAGACCAAGCTAGCCCAAGGGGAATGTTCACATCCTCCACTCCATGATGATGCAAGTGATGGATAATTCTCTGATTTTTATGATCTGATATTAATGATGATGATGTTGACACAAATTCATATCATGAATCACCCATTTGGCCCAAGTGGGATGAGAAAACCATTGAAGCAGTTGGGGATCTTGTTTGTCATCCACTAGACTCTAGGAAGACTAGATCTCAATTTCACAATTGCTAATCTAGTTGTGAATTGAATATTGTTGATAGATGTTTCATTATTGTTGGATATGATCCTAATACAAATCAAGAAACATCACTTTACCCAATATGGCAAACAACCATGCAATAATAGTTCAAGTCATTGCAAGACAATGAGACTTGAGAATTGGTTCCCTTGCCATCCAAGAGGAAACTAGTGCAATGCAAGTGGGTATATAGGACCAAAGTGGCTGATGATGGTTCAGATATCAAGTATAATACCAATTTGGTTTCTAAAGGCTTTCTCAATTCCAAGGAGTGGACTATACATAGACATTTGCACCGGTTGCAAAGATGGATTTTATCAGGCTAGTTTTAGCCATTGTTGCATCTAAGTGCTGGGATGTTCACCACATGGATGCGAAGAGTTATTTTATTCATAGTGAAATTCATGAGGATATATATATGCATCATATTTAAGGTTTCATTCATTATCCTTCTCTATTTGCAGGTTAAATAAGTCTCTCTATGGCCTCAAGCAAGCCCCCGAAGCTTGGTATGCCAAGATGGACAATTTTCTGCTATCGCTTGGCTTTGAAAGATGTAAATATGATACTAATGTGTATTTGAAGCATATTGGTGACTTATTGTAGGTAATATTGTTGTATATTGATGAAATTTTTATTACAGGTAGTTGCACTAAATAAATTGGATCAATTAAGTCTTTTTTGCACAATGAATTCTCCATGATTGACCTTGAATTGTTGAGGCCATTTCTTGGATTAGATATTGAGAAATATGAAGTAGGGATCAAGGTCACCCAACCAAAGTATGTTGCATACCTGTTATTGAAGTTCAATATTTCTGAATGTAAGGCAGTCAATTTCCCATTCCTTTCAGGAATAAAACTAGGTGATTTTGGTGCATCTCCATTGGTGGACAACTCGTTGTACAAACAACTAGTTGGGAGTTTGTTGTATCTTACACACTCTTGAACTGGTTTGGAATATTCTTTAAGTGTCATTTCTAGATATATATAGGAGCCTCATGAGATCCATTGGAAGGATGCCAAAAGTATCTTGCATTATGTGCAAGGAACCAAACACTTCAAGGTACACTATGTTCTTGGTTCTCCACTAGAACTAGTTGGATTTGTTGATTCTGATTGGTTTGGAGATTCCATTGACAAAAATTCCACTCAGGTTATGTATTCATGATTGCACATGGTCCCATATGTTGGTAAAGAAATAAATGAAACACGATATCCCTCTCTTCGGCCGAGGCCAATTACAAAGGAGCAGTGAATCCAGCTACACATTGTGTGTGGTTGCAAGGTATTCTTGGGGAACTTGGATTTGCATTTGATTCACCCACATTCATTAGGTGTGAGATTCAAAGTGAAATCAAGATTTTCACTGATCCAGTGCAGAGACATAGGACCAAGCACTTTGAGATACACATGCAGTACATCAGGAGCTTGGTGCATGAACATGTGATATCCTTGTAGTATTGCCCATATGTAGAGCAAACTGTTGACATCTTCACCAAGATATTCACAGAGAATACATTCACCTATATGAGATCCCTTCTTGGAGTTTGTGACACATGGTGATGGCTGATATTCACTTTCATATTTTTTTCTATGTCCATTTTAGAGGGTTGGTTTTGTTCCAATGAGGTTTTACTCCTTACCTTGGTTATATGGAATAATAAAAAAATTTGTTGTAAGAGGTGACTTGGGCCTTAGTTGTCAAGGCCTCAATAATCATTTGGTATAAGCTGTAATAATTTAGGATTAAGGGTGGGGGGGGGGTTATATCATTATTCCACCTTAGTACCATGGTCATACACCTAGGATACATTTTCATTAGCTTTCATGCTATGTCATATGGTCCAAAACTAGGCTATGTTGATCAACCTTGGTCTATTGGGTGTTTTGGACTCATTTAATGCAGTTGAGGTGATCCACTTTGATCATTATGAAATTATAGTCACCCTAATTGATGACATACTAGTCTTGGTGTGCTTCCCATAACTTAAATTAGGGAAAGTGTTTGGTGATAGGCGCTAGTGCATGTATTTGGTGGTTTTTGGCTCTCCTTGGGAATTTATTGCTTCCTAGAGCCAATCCCACTCACCCATGTGCTCACAAACACCTATCCTGCCCTCATTTATGTTACAAAATTATCCATCCTTGTTCACACTAGAATTTTGGACTGTTTGGGATGGTTTGGGAGCTCATTGGTCCACCTAGGGGGGTTTTGAGGTGAAATCATTGTCTAACACATGTATGCATCCAAATGGCCTCAAAAGGATAACAATTTATCCCTAATGTAATATAAATATGATTCATGCATATTTACATGTTGGACATTCAGAATAAACTGTGTTATTGACTGCATTTCTATGTGTTAATTTCATTCTTTCTACTATTTTTCTACATAATTGTGAGTAAAATCAAATTGTGAGGATCCCCTTAGCTCCTAGATCCTACTACTAATAAATTCAACAACTTGGAAAATGAAGTGTTTGTAAAAATTATTGAATGCTATTTTATTATTATTTTTGATAAATAATCTTTAAATGCGTGTGAGAATGTGAGGATAAATATTCTTGGTATTTTTTGGCAAATGTCTACCGAAATTCTAGATCAATTTTCAATATCTAGCTCCTTCAATGGAATTGTTTTGAGTATATTTGTGACTTTTCATATGAAGTGTTTGAAAAAATATTAGAATGAGATATACCTCTATTATGACTGATAAAATATGTTATTTATAGGTCGAATTGCATTTGAATGATTCTATGAGCTGTGGATTTAATTATTCGAGCGATTCCCAGAATTACTAGTCAATCTGGATGAGTAGAATTGACTTGTTTTGTGAGTTGTTTAATCAAATGTATATGGGTGGAAAGATAAATACACATGATTGTAAGTTACCCCTGATATGATTTCCATGAGCTAAAATAGTCATATATTTATCTTTATTTGACTAGAGAGTTAAATTGGAAACTAGGAACATTACGATGAAATTTTTAAATAGTTTTTGGATTTGAATACTATTTTTAGTCAAAGATGAATGTACAACCATATTCTATATTATTGGTACTTTAGTTTTGATATAGAATTCTATGTTCCAGATATGTACCTTCATCTCTGTGTGCCTCAAAAATCGGTACGATTGGTTTGATTGAATTCCTGACAATGTTTGTTAACTAGTTGTACTGATTGAACTTGAAATATTCTTCATTTCTGTACTCAGAATGGATCCGAAAAAGTACTTTATTTGGTTGTACATCCATTTTTAAATATGTGTGTAATGGTTGTAGGTTCACTTTTTGGTTCATTGGCATGGTTGTGTGTCGAATTTGTTCAAGACTGGTTGTTAGTATTGAACAACTAGTTAACTAGTTCTTGTGGAATCATTTTCATAATTACTATGTTTAATTGATTGGAAAATCGTAATTAGGCCTAATTTACATGTTATTAGGTGTTTATTAGATTTTGGACTTGATAAAAATTGTTTAAGTGCTAAAGAAATGAAATTATATTAATTATCATGCATTGTGCACTAGTTAATCATGATTGAGAGTAAATGTACTTTAGAGGTGGAATTTATGTCTTGTTTGTCTTGGAGTGGATATGATGTTACTAGAAGGTGTTATTAATCATTTCGATCCCTTCACTTGTTGGAATAGTTATTGAATTTATTTTAATTTATTGGTAATTAAAGGGATTTTGTCGTGATTAAATATTGAAAAATGAAATTTCATATTTGTTTAACTAATTCACTATGCTAAAATTATATAATTATTGTAATGTCCCTGACCCTCAAACAGACGAAGAGGATGCTACCATACACTAACCATCCGGGAAAAACACCCCATGAACATGAACATACATAAAACCGAAATGCTTGAACATAAAACATGCGAAGATGCATAATCATTTACATACATAGCAAAAGCAAACATACATTCATTCAGGCATTCAACATGTTCATCATAATTCATTAAACATCAAATATGATTGCAGAAACGAAAATAGTGAAGAATACTTATCTTATAAGGAACTCGTCTTGGAACCAGCTACGTCACTACAATGTTCCACCCAACCATAGTCCAATGTGCTCCTTAATCTCTCAGCAATGCTTCCACCCCTGAGTTGGGCATGATATCCCCAAGGAATAAGGAATAAGCAGGCTTACACATAGCCAAGGATACACAAATCATCCAAACCGACGCAGTTGGGTTTACCAGGTAGTCAAGGAGCTGGGGAAAAGATGAATTATAAGCTAGTGAGCTCATTGAAGAGATAAGGACTCCTACACTAGAACTAGCCTGACTTCTAGGACACCCACACACACCCAACACCAGGAAATCAGTCCCTTCTCTGCTACACAGTCCCTCAGGCCCTGATCACCCCTTCCAGTGCTACTCTGGGGTTGTGGAGAAGAAAGACAACCCTCTAGCTCTGTCTGTGTGGCTCCCAAACACACTAGTTTTATCAAGAAAACCAAGCCCCCACCCCCACTCCAACATAGTCGAAAGACCAACCACTGCATGCACACAGCCAAACAAGCGATTCACAGCTTGGATAGGGGAAAACAATTCCTGAGTCGTTCTTGGACCTATCGTGGCCAAAACGACTCGATAATAGCCAAAACAAGAAAAAACATGACTGAACCCACAAAAAATGAACAACGTGGGGAAACAATAGCCCCGGTCTCAATAAGGAGGCAACGAGACAATTACACAGCCCAAAAATGGAAGAGGAAAGTCTGGTTCTCAGCTGGGTAGGGGAAAAACATATACACAGGCCACAAATCGGTAAGGGAAAACATACACACATCAGAAAAATGTGAATGTCCCTTCACAGGTAAATCGTGGGTGATAGAACACGACTCCCCAGCTCATTGCGTGAGTAGAACCAGGAAGAATCCTGTGCGTGAAAATGAGCAAGATAATCGAGAATGGCGGTTGTCTCCCTGCATGAGGAAAATGAAAGAGAATTCCAATCGGTGTGTGAGGATGAGCAAGAATGGAATGAATGGGAATCCATTGCTTCCCTGCCCACGTGAAGATAGAGAGTCTGCTAGTGGAGTGGGCATGTGGGTAAGGACTGACAATCCTGTCACCCACCACTTCCTAGCAATAACTTCCCTCAACTAACAACAACATTTTTAAATGGGTGGTTGACACATGGCTTTTCCCCATAGGCCCATGGTTTAACAATTCCCCCCCTTATCCTTAGGAAAATCATGCCCTTTTCATTATCATTGCACCGCCATAGCTTGTTGTGGGTTTTTATTAATTTTTCATATTTACATGATGCCAAAACTATAATGTATCGGATAGCACGATAAACCATCGGCAACGATTCCAATCGCTGAAACATAACACACCCAAATCGATGGTGGGGATTTTGCCTTTAGCTCCACACCACGATTAATTACAATATATAAATCATGTACCTTTTAATGCAAATGGGGTATTACAATCCCCTCCCCCTTGGAATAACACTGTCCTCGGTGTTCCAATACTTAGGAATACATATACAATTTACACATCCAAAATTTTAAAATTTTGCAGATCTGTCCCACGTTCAGTTATTTACTTTGAACTTTCAGGACCAATCCCCTTTGCTTCCATGAGCTTCTCCTACTGGTTCTCATCTTTCATTTCATCCCCATGTCTAGGAAATTTGGGGCTGTTACCCTCTTTCTATTCCCTTGTTGGGCAGTTCTGGCAGTAATGATGTCCTCCACATTTCCAACATTTTGCTGGATGCTTCACCTTTACCTGCTCAATTTCCTTTGAGTCTTCATGCCCAGAACTTTTCTTAATGGACCAATTGGATGAATGCCCCATCATTGATCCACTTTCTTTTCCCTTACGGATTGCTCCTAGAAGGATTTTTACCTCCTTTTACAAACAAATAGAGTCTTGCAAAATATGGTGGTTCATCTCATTCTGCCTTTTCTGTATCTTGAGCATCTCTCCAAGATTTTCTTGGGTCTTGGAAATTGTTTGAAGGAGACTTCTAGCCAAGTCCAATAGCTTTTGGTCTGCTGCCTTGTTCAATGTGCATGACTGGATTTCACTTTTCTCACCTGTGAAATGCATCATTGTAATTCTGTTAGGCTAGGCATAATATAATCATTAAAACCAGTGAATCAATTTCCCGATTGACATGGGTGGTCCAAGTCTTATTCATAAGACTTTAATACTTTTCATGCCTTCCCAACAGGCACATGAGCTCATTCATGTCCATCTTGAGCAGGGAATGAACTATTCCAGCATTCACAATTTATTTTAAGAAAATAAACACATTCTATTTTCAGCCATACATGCATTCAACAATCTTCTGTTTTCATAAATGCATAAGTATATATATAATCAAAAAAAGGAAAGAGAGAGAGTAGCAAGAGTTCTTCCCCTCTTTTTCTTGTTCCATTCTGGAACCCACACCACCACTGTGGTTTTCATGCTCTTAGCCTCTTTCACTTCACCGTGAATGTTGGACCAACCCTTATTTGCCATGACACTTAGTGTCTCCGGTCTATTCCATACCTCTCAACCATGGAGTCTCTCCACATGGTTTGTCTACATCTCTCGGCTCCTAGGACCTTCACAGTGGCACTAGCACCTTTTTCATTATTGCTCATTTTGACCTCATTAGGATAGTCACATGTCCACATGCACCCCTAGGATGTCCTCATAGTCCTCGCTCGTAGTGATACCTATATTCAAACATTGAATAGATTTACATGTTTAGTTTATTCTCATCGGTTTGTTTATAAACAAGAGCTAGAAGATCATAACCAAACCATATACACATGTATATTCATAAGCAAGAAGCTGCAAGATAATCCAATACTTATCTGTATTATGTGTTTCCTCTCTGGTCCACAGAGTCCTACTTCGCTCTGCAAGCCTTGGGATTTCCTATGTACTTGGATGTTAGGTCAGCATGAAGGCTGCTCCACAACATCAAATAATTAATGTCCAGCTAGTACACCTTTACGCCGACTGGGCTTGGAACTTCACCACGACCATTTCCAGGTCCAGGATCTACTATGGATCCCCAGGAATATAACAACCCAACATCTCCTTCCAGTACACCTTCACACCGTCTAGGAAGGAAACTTTACCACGACCATTTCCAGGTCTAGGATCTACTATAGATCCCCATGCATATAACAACCCAACATCTCCTTCTAGTACACCTTCACGCTGACTGGGAAGGAAAATTTACCATGACCATTTCCAAGCCCAGGATCTACTATAGATCCCCAGGCATATAACAACCCAACATCTCCCCGACCATTTCCCTTTAGTGTGCAATAACAAACTGCATTTGTTTATCCTGACAACCCAAGCAATATATGCAAACTCATCAACATTATTGCTCTAAAACTGTAATCGTATTTCATATCATTCACTATCAAGTATTGAAACACCAGGAGTGCATCCACTTCCTAGGGTGTAGTCAATATTGAAAACCCTTTCATGAACCAACATCGGAAAAGTGTGCACCCCTTTCCATTGTGAGCCATGTAGGCCCTATTCATACTTAAGCAATCTATCATAATGGAAATAAAATCAAAACATGCTCTGCATATTGAATTTAATAATTTGACATGCATATTCTTAGCTAGGGTCACAGAACACTTAGCCATTTGTCGGTGCAGTATTCCTTCGTTAAGGAGGAATGGGGGCTCCCTTCTCTGAGTTGACAGTCCCTCAGTTTCCCATCCCAACTCCTTTTTACATTCCATATCCCACACATGTCTTACCGACATAATCTATACCATCTCACTCATGCTTCTTACCAAACATGTAGTGCAGATGGGAATTTCCAAAATGTCCAATGGAGTTTCACCTGAAACCCATTTCCAAGATATGGGAACCTTCCCATGAGTTTGGCTCCTATAGGCCATCACACATGGTCTTCCTGCAATGTGTACCCCTGGCACATTCATCAAGTAGCCAAATATTCAATCATTATCTACTAATATAATCTAAATTTGATTGTTCCATAACCAAGCAATGGAATTAGTAATTAAATTCAATATGAAATTGCAACTCTATCTACTACAGAATTTGATTTGCTTAGCAATGAGGCGATCCTCATTTGTTGGCCTTTTTGCAAGAAGCACCACTAATCCCATTATAATTTTATGCTTACTAGCATAATATGAACATCCACTTACAACACGTCCTCCTGACACAATTCTATGCAAGCCAATAGTGATTAGTAGTTATCAACAATTTCTCAAATATGAAATTTACAAGTTCAAATTGACAACCCATTCTACATACAAACTATTTTCACAGCCATGAGATTGTTCTCATGAGGTTTGGTTCTTTCACATGGTAGATTTCGGCCTTTTTCATGGTCTTACTCACATTGCCATGCCCCAACCAATCTACCTGAAATATGAACTTCAATTAGCCAAACACTTTGTAAGTCTCCATGGATATAACATTTCATTGCTGCAACAATCACTGAAGCATTTTCAGAATTATAGAATTCAAACACTTCGATCTGTTAATCACATCAATATTACCAAAACTCATTTACTTTACGCGAATCCTTATCATACTAAAATTGCAAGGTATAGTTACATCATTTAAGCAATTTAAATGAAATGTTTAGATACTCCTTACTTCACAGGCGTATCATTTGTACCACCTTGCCCTTCCATGGAGCATTCTGGAAGCCAATCTATCATGACTACCCTCTTCATGCACTTACTATCCTGCATTCATAAAAGCTCTTGAAAGGATTCTAGAATTATCATCAGTTCATCATTTCAGCCATTGGTTAGTCATAATAACACAAGCACTATCTCGATGCATTCATGCAATGCATCACAACATTTGCACCCATACTTATGTATGCATATTTACAACATTTACTCAACCTTCAATATGCATCCATTCAATGCATAACCATGCCATGCAATTGTCATAATTAAACCATTACCTGCATGGATCCTACTTACACCCTTGACGTTACCAGTTTGGTTGGTCTCTTGCAGGAGATTACAGAATTCGCTCACCAACTTTTGATCCTGGATTTGTTGCCTTATCCCTTTCTCCATAGGGTTGCTAGTCACATTCATCAGCATCTACAACATATTCAGCCATGCTCATGTTGTCATTGGTTTTTCCACTAATGCCAACACCAATGCAATATTTACCATTAGTGGTTCATTATAAATGTATAATTCTCACTATTTTTACCAATATGTAATATCCTATGCACACAAACATATCCCCATGCATTTTCAGCATCCCCATGCCATAATTTCTATGTAGAAAATCATATAAAATATGAATATAGTTAACAAGATAGGGTTTAAGGGATTTTCCTTTTCAAAACCCTCATATTTTCCTGGAACTCCTCTTCCGCATAATAGCTGGTTCGACTTCATGGTCTTTGCTATCTCTAGGCATGCAATTCTCGGATTTGTCCATATTGACAGCAACACACTTTTTTTTCAAACAACCACTAGTACTTTTCTATTCCGCATTCAACTCTGGTGATTCTCCCTTGCTCCTTGCTGGATAAGCTTTCTAACGCCTATCCACATGCTCCATTCTGACCTCGGATGTGAAAATCATGCTACTTCTAAAATGACGATTTCCACCAAATTTATGCACGCTCACACACAACTATATTCTGGTCTAGAATTCCAACTTCAGCCACCTAGAATTTTCTTCCTTTTCAGCCCTATAATCCATTGACAATCTGCTGAAAAATCCACTGAAAAATAGATGAAATTCGCTGAGAAATCCCACTTGAAAAACTCAAAATTTCCTTTTGCCTAATTGGACCTCTTCCCAACTAAAATTCCGACATTTTGGCAGTCAAAACAACTAGTTTTCTCCGATGCTCATCGGTGGTCTGATTGATCCAGATTTATGTGCGAACGAAATGAAATAGCAGATACAGAATCATAATAGTAGACATTTTGCAAAGATAACAAAGATACAGTAAACACATATTCTATTAAATGGCGGAAATAGAACAGACTGTAATACAATTGCTAGAATGGTGGTAGCTATCTCTGAGAAGAGATGTGGCTGCTACGCTCATTCGTGCCAAGCTAAATCCAAAATGAGGCCAAAGGGGCCTATTTATAATAAGAATGAGGCGAGAATCCCAAAAGTCCCAAAACGTAACCCTAGAAGATGAACCGTCATAAAGTTTGCGGCCCCACGGTGGTAAGTTGAACAGTCAACTTCCCGGGGTCATAACTTTTGCATACGATCTCCGATTTGGGCGTTCGATAGCTCGTTAGAAAGGTCTATCTAAGATTTACAACTTTTGGTCAATGAAATTCATGTTTATATCAACCATTTGGCCCCGAATCTCCAAAAAACGTCGTTTAAGGCCTCAAAACAGCCCCAGAAGTTTAGGACTCGAAAAACTGCCGAAAAATAACTAGGAAACTACCACAATGGACAATTGTTTTGAGCCAGTGGAATAGGTGGGTGGCCACCGATCTCCATCTGGATCACTGATCATTTATTTTTCTCTGATGTGTCGGATCCTTAGTTGTCTAAGATTCTAGACTATTATCGGCGATGCCAAGGACTATCATCGTGGTGGTTGGGTATCGACGGTCGGAACCGTTAACCGCTACAACATCGGCGAGGAAACTAACTCCCATAACAAATTATTGGTGATCATAAACATTATTCTTTGGGTGGAGAGTTCCGTTGGCAGCCGCAACGGCAGGAAACAAACCAACTGTGGGTTCCATAGACCATACAACCCGTTGACGGTCAGAAGCTCTAAACACTATGTGTCGATGATTCAAAACTAAACGTTCCCGCTATGTCGGTGATCGGAGCACTATCGACAGTTGAAAATTCTAATTGTCAGAATGATAGTCCAATTGACAACCGCAATGACGGACTCACAAACGACTAAATTTTTTCGACATCCATCGACGGTCCAAACCACTAGTCTTCTTCGATGTGTCGGTGGTCCAAACAACTAACTTTTTTCGACGTATCGGGCCAATATTCCTCTGGCTCCTGACATGTTGGCTGCTAGGACAACTAAATTTTTTTGATGTTTCCTGTACTTAGACAAATTTTTGGAAAATTTTCCTTTATCTTCTGCCGCCGCATTAGTTCCTCAGTCAATTAAATTCCTCCACCGTTTTGGCTTCCTTTAGGTGATCTCCGTCGACACTGCGGCTCTGCATCGGCAATCAGCTTCCGATGATTTCAACACTTGAGAGAATTTTCATTTTCTTTTCTCCTCTGTATCGATGCCCTTATCATCTATCTTCCACCGACATATCGGCACTTTCATCACCTATGTCCACTTCCTTTTCCTCCCGCCACTCCGTCGGCTCCAACTTCTTCTATTTTCCATCGATGTATCAGCGCCTTCATTATCTATTTCCGCCAAAAGTATTGACACTCTTATCCTCTATCTCCTACCATCGTTGCGGCTACTTCATCAGCTATTTTCTCCCGATGCTGGGTCTATATTGGATGATCTTTCAACTAACTGAGCCAACGTTTCGGTGATTGCATCCAGTAGTTTTCTTCGTCGTTTCGACGATCTTCAGTTAAGCTGAGCCGATGTACCGGCTCAGACTTCATCTAATTTTCACCACCACTGGCGTCTGTGTCAGATGATCTTCTGACTAAGTTTTTTGATGAGCCGACGGTCTTGGCACTTAGAGAAATTTTTGAAAATTTTTGAAATTTTCATTCTGCAGTTTCCCGTTGGGCTGCCTTCCGCTGCGGTGATCCAGGCATCGAAGAAGCTTCAGACTAAGTCCTCCGACGTATCATATGGGATTCAGCCTAAGCCACTCGATGATTTTCACACTTAGACAAAAATTTTCACAAAAAATTCAGTCATACATAGATTTCCTCTGATTTCTGCTAGGAAGAGGGAAACCTTCGTCTGCTAGCTGATTCATCACGGCCCATTCAAGCCCATGCTACAACATTTGCTTTAATACCACACTGTAACATCCTTGACCCTCAGACCAGGGAAGAGGACGCTACCATACACTAACCATCCGGGCAAACCACCCCATGCACATGAACATACATAAAATCGAAATGATTGAACATAAAACATGCTAATATGCATAATCATTTACATACACAGTGGAAGAAAACATACATCCATTCAGGAATTCAACATGTTCATCATAATTCATTAAACATCAAATATTATTGCATAAACGAAAATAGTGAAGAATACTTTATCTTATAAGGAACTCGTCCCGCAACAAGCTACGTCCTTGCAACATTCCACCCAACCATAGGCCAGCGTGCTCCTTAATCTCTCAGCAACGCTTCCACCCCCGAGCTAGGAATGATCTCCCCAAGGAATAAGGAACAAGCAGGCTTACACATAGCCAAGGATACACAAATCAGCCAAACCGACACAGTTGGGTTTACCAGGCAGTCAAGGAGCTAGGGAAAAGTTGAATGCTAAGCTGGTGAGCTCATTGAAGAGCTACGGACTCCTACACCAGAACTAGCCTAACTTCTAGGACACCAACACACACCCAACACCAGGAAATTAGTCCCTTCTCTGCTACACAGTCCCTCAGGCCCTGATCCCCCCTTCCAGTGCTACTCTGGGGTTGTGGAGAAGAAATCCATCCCTCTAGCTCTGTTTGTGTGGCTCCCAAACACACCAGGTTTATTAAGAAAACAAAGCCCCCATCCCCACTCCAACATAGTCCAAATACCAATCACTACATGCACGCAGCCAAACAAGTGATTCACAGCTTGGACAAGGGAAAACAATTCCTGAGTCGTTCTTGGCCCTATCGTGGCCAAAACGACTCGATAATAGCCATAGCAAGACAAAATGTGAATGAACCCATAGCAAATGAACAACGTGGGGAAACAATAGACCCAGTCTCAACAAGGAGGCAACGGGACAATTAGACAACCCGAAAATGGAAGAGGAAAGTCCGGTTCTCAGCCGGGCAGGGAAAAACATATACACAAGCCACAAATCAGAAAGGGAAAATATACACACAGTGGAAAAACATGAATGGCCCTTCACAGGGAAATCATGGGTGATAGAACATGGCTCCCTAGCTCGCTGCATGAGTAGAAATAGGAAGAATACTTTGCATGAAAATGAGAAAGATAATCGAGAATGGCGGTTGTCTCCTTGCATGAGGAAAATGATAGAGAATTCCAATCGGCGCGTGAGGATGAGCAAGCATGGAGTGAATGGGAATCCGTTGCTTCCCTGCCCATGCGAAGACGGAGAGTTTGCTGGTGGAGTGGGCATGTGGGAAAGGACTAACAATCCTGCCACCCACCACTTCCCAGCAATAATTGCCCCCAACTAACAACAACAGTTTTAAATGGGTGGTTGACACATGGCTTTTCCCCATAGGCTCATGGTTTAACAATCCCCCCCTTATCCTTAGGAAAGTCATGCCCTTTTCATTATCGTTGCACCGCCATAGCTGGTTGTGGGTTTTTGATTAATTTTGCATATTTACATGATGCCAAAACTATATTGTGCCGGATAGCACGATATACCATCGGCAATGATTCCAATCGCCGAAACATAACACACCCAAATCGATGGTGGGGCTTTTTCCTTTAGCTCCACACCACGATTAATTACAATATATACATCATGTACCTTTTAATGCAAACTGGGTCAAAACCGGGGTATTACAATTATCCTTAGAGAGATAATGATATGTCATCAGACCATTTGATAGCCTTGGGGGACATTACAAGTGGTATCGAAGATTAGGTTCCAAAACTACGGCTGTTGGGCCTTCTACAGAGTTATTATCTTCTACATATTTGCATTTGGAGTTTACAAATGTGCTTAGTAAGATGGAATTAACCTCCCTTATGTTATTAGAAGAACAAGAAGCGTCACTTCAAATATTAGTTCATTGTATGCCTTAGAATTAATTAATATTTCATATTTATTGTTTAATAGATTTATTGGTAATTATTATGTGGTGCATATTATTTAATAATTGACTATGACTTGATTGGTTGATGCTTGTGAATTGCCTCTTTTACTGTTCATTGAATTGTTAATATTGAAACGATTCTTGTAGTATGACTTATTTACTGGTACATTATGATTACTAATTGATAAGTAAATAATTGTCATTATAATAGCATTTACTATGTACCATTATCAATATTAATTTAAGTTATTAACATGATATAGTTCTATTATTATTAAACATTAATATGATTTATTAAGTGGAATTTATAACCTATATGGATTTTGTATTTTCTATGGATGATATTCTTTTGTAGTCTTATTTATGCCACTTGGATGGTGGTGGTTACACGGATGAGTAAATCCTTGGCTATTTTAGGAATGGGACACTTTTCTAAATGGTGTTTCCCATTCTCCTTTTAATTTTATGCATGTTGTGTGTTTTTATACTATTTATTAATTATTACTATCCTAACTTATCTAATTAGTGAGTGGTGGAATTTCCACTTGGTGGTAAGAATAGCTGTGGGATATTTTTGAATTCTATTATTTAATTTATTTATTTTGGGGTCAATGGTGGCATTATTTTTATCCTATATATCATACTAATTTATCTATTGAGTTGAAAAAATGAGCCACTTGTCCTTAATGGTTCATATTCTCTTTTATTTCATTTATTTTTCTTATGGAGATGTAACTCCTTGTCTATTTTTGGAGGAGAATGAGCCACTTGTCTCTAATGGTTCACATTCTCTTTTGTTTTATTTATTTTACTTATGGAGATGCAACTCCTAGTCTATTTTGGGAGAAAATGAGTCCCTTGTCTTTAATGACTCATATTCTCTTAATTTTATTTATTTTATTTTGTGTAAGTAGGTAGTATAGTAATGTAAGATAATATTATATATATATGACATCGACATAAATATGTATAATATGATATATGTGAAATGTATAGTTGTTAAAAGTATATAGAAGAATAGATGCATCATTATATATATGAATGATTGTATGTTTGTATATACTATAAAATGTATTTTATTATATGTAGTAGATATTAGTATTACATGTATGTAATATTGTGAATATACTATAATTATAGAGGTGAATGTATGCAATGATGTAAGTGTAAAACTTATTGTGGAAAATGAGTATTTCTTGAGATTTAGAAAGGATTATGAAATTAATATTCCTTTGAAAGTAGGTCCCTTTATCATAAAAAACAAGGCTGATCTCCCAGTGGTTGAAGGCCTGTTGGAGGATATGAATTTCATGAAAGTTACCAAGATTAATTATGATCCTCATCGTATTATTTCTCAGAGAAAGAAACATAATAAAAAAAGGAATTTGAGCATGATAATATAGAGGGGTTAACTGACAAACATAACTTAATGGAATACAATTCGGATGTGGATAATTCAGGAAGTTTACAAGAAAATCCTTCAGCTACAATGAAATCACCACCAATGATTATACCAACTCCTAGCAGGGTTGAGATTACCGGAAAGAGAAGTTTTTAAAAAGTTGTTGAAGTTGAAGATGAAGACTTAGAAGCATTAAAAATACTGAATATAGATTCATAGAAAGATATGGTTGAGGTTGGAAGAAAGAATATGAAAGAAAAAATCCAAGGCACATATTTTTCAGATTCAAGAGTATAGTTTTACAGAGACACGTGAGGGTGGTTCTAGTGATAGATTCAAATCATGAAGTGATTTATATGATTGATATGTATAGAACAAGAATGTTTCTTCAGAAAAACATTTAAACATTTATTCTAAAGTAATGAACATTTCAGATAAGGAGGTTTCATTGGTCATTCTGAAGGACCATGTAATAAATACATTGAATCTGGCAGTAACTATTCAAAATTTAGTTGCAGGATTGAGGCTTGATTTGCAAAAAATCCCAGTTCCTGACAAAATTCATTTACATAAACAAATTGGGGAAGTTATTTGTACCGATATGATAAAATCTACATTGAAATTTCCGAAGTTATAGTCTACAATATCCAGGGTGGAAAGCCAATTGAAACAAGAGGTGGAAAATAAAATACATCAACAAAATATTAAAAATATTCAAGCTTATATTCCGGCAATGGATAGTGAGCCATATAGTGGAAAATCTACAAAAAAAATATTAGCTAAGAAAGAGATCATTATCCAACTTTTAAAAAAGAGACCAAAGATTCCATCCACTAAGTTGATTCAAGCCTCTGAGTTGATAGAGTTAGAAAAGGAAAAGGACTTATTGTCCCAAGAATTGAATGATTGTAAAGCTAAAATAATGAAACCTGTTGGAGAACATATACAATGGGAAAAGTAAAAAGGTTTTCTTATTGCTAAGATTGATGTTTTAAATGAAAATGTGTTAGTTCTGTAGAAGGAAAGAAAAGAGAAAGATAAATATAGATAAATGAAAATAGATCAACCAAGCACATAGACAAGTACTGAAGCTATTGTTCAAGCTATTTCACAATTTAGCTTGAGAGATAAATATATAAAAAGTTTGAAAATAGAAAATCAAAAGCTGGAAGAAATAATTAAGAAAAAGAAAGAAGAACGAATACCTTTTGAGGATAAGAATAAGGAGTTGCTGGACATAAATGATAAGTTAGCAGAAAGGCTTTCACGACAATTTCCACTACAAGGTGCCACAAAAATGCAACCTTATTTGAATTATATCAAAGATAAAGAGATGGTAATCAATGTGGAAAGACAAATTTGTACAACTGTAAAAGAGAATTTGGATAGAAAACCAACAGATACAGCTAAGAACGCTATAAATTTTCTCAATACTTTGTCTGAAGAAGAGATGCGAACAATGGGAATTAAAGACATGTTTACAATCATAACTTGGGAAAGAAAGGTTATTGGGAAACATAATCACATTGAGAGCGTCCAAGCAAAGGTAGAACAAATGTTGCAGCAAGTGAAGTCTTTCAAAGGCTTGTTCATAGAATTATTTTAGAAAGGTATTCCTCCTTTTTAGCATGAATATGGAAAGCCGATATCTTAGTATGAATATCAGGTGTTGTTGGTTAAATTCAATTTAGATCATAGAAATTTGAAGGTATAACTCACTCCTTAACAAGAAAAGTCATAATTGATAAGCTATCTGTGGATTTTGAATTGGTAGATTCATTAAGGACAATTGGTGCCCATTTTCCACCCATTTGTTATGTAGATAATGTGTAGCTAAGGGTATTGGATAAAGAGATGGTAAGTCTTGAAATGCCATCTGCAGATCAATGGAAAAATGAAATATAGGCTACATCAATGAAGGATTTCATTTCAAGACTTGAGTCGAAGACATGACAAGGACTACTTCAAAGTGGAATTAAAGGACTAAGAATTTAAGATTTTCTAGTATTTAGGAATATTTAGTTTGTTAAAGTTATTGGATAGATGTAATAAGGCAGTTACAAAATGCCTATTTTTAGAATATAGGTAGTTAGGTATTAGCTCAAGGAGCATTTTTTTATGTATTCAAGCATGTTTTGCAATGAAAACGGGGTTGGAACCCATAAGAGTGAGACTCATTTTGTAACTGAGCATTTCAAGTTAATAAAATTTGCAGAGCCAAGCAAACTTTTTTTTGTATCAGAGATTCTTGTGTTATTATTTTACAGTATGTACTTCCTTTTTCTCATGTGAATATGTTTCCTATTATAATTTTCCATTGTGTTGTCTCTCATACTTGAATAAGTTTATATTGAAACATAATTCATAATCAAATGATATGGTTCTTTGATTTCAAGTATTCATAAACAAGATTCCTCTGAAGTTAATATTGGATTCATCTTCTGATGCCCATATTAACGGACTCTTCATTTTTCTTACTTACCACCAGACAATCAAGAAGTCAATTGTAAAAGAGTGACTATCCTGCCTTTGTAAGGAAATTTTATTGAAAAGAAATGGAATTTATAGTCATTCATGATTTTGACTCCATGCCCAATGATACGCACTTGTTTCAACCATTACAATAATTAAACTTGTTTCTTTAAGAATATTTAAGGCTTTTGGTATTTACTTGTTGAGGGATCCCTCTTTGGTAGGAAAGAAGCCATCTTTACTCCTAAAGATTGGTTTGTAAGGTTACCTTGGAAATATCCTTCCACAACCAAAGGACAAATTCTGAGTGATAACATATTGGCGTTGTTGCCGGGGAGTGAGAGTTCAACTTTTCCCCAGGAAGAACGATAGTTTTCAAGAAAGCTAGAATTTCCATGGGAAAACAAGAGCTATTGCATTGAATTTGTTTGTGTTTTATTCGTGGTGAATTCACATTGATATTAAAGAAATTTGATTCAAAGACAAAAAATTGGCTGTTAGACAAGTTCATACAAGAAGTAATCCTAATTTCAAAACTTTACATGTTATGGAAGATCCAGAAAGAATTCTAAGGAAAGGAAAAGGGAGAGAACTAGAAGGTACTTCTCATTTAGAAAGGTGTTTTCATTCATCTCAAGAAGAACTTTTAAGTATTCAAGATATTGATTTGGATGTGAAATTTGAACACTCTCTTTTAACATCGAAGTATGAATTTGATTTAAAGAAAGTTGTAGTTGATCAAAATAGATTTCAGCCCTACCTCCTAGAATCTCTTTGGAAAAACTTGCAAAAAAACTATAAAAATAGAATAAAGGAAGCAACAAATTAGAAACCCTCAACCACAAACTCATAACCTTGTTCCAAACCCTCCTTGAACCATGGCTGCTAGGTTTTCCTCACTTGCTTTACCAGCTGTTTTGCGTGACCTTCCACAAAACTATGCTCAAAGAATCACACTGTATGATGGAGAGGGAAATTTCATAGCTTAACAACTTTTATATATATTTAATGATTTCATTGACCTTGAGGAAGTAGACTATGATGATTCCAAGATGCGATTATTTTCCCAAAGTTTGTCTGGAGAAGCAAAGAGATGGTTTAAGGATCTCCCTCCAAGATCTATTCCTGATTTTGATGCATTTCAAACTCTTTTTCTTGATAGATGGAAAGACAAGAAGAATCCATTACAGATTTTGGCTCAATATAATAATATTAAAAATGCTAATTTGAATATGTACATGATTTTTCTAGTAGTTTTATGATGAAGAAAATAAATGACATTAACATGAAAATTTCCATTCACAAATTTTTTCAAACACTTGAATATCTAGGGTTGTTTTATTAAAAATTTACTCATAAACTTAAAATAAAAACCACCAATCCAAGGTCTTCTCAAACACTGAAGTATCAATCATACACATGAGACACATATATTTTTTGTCAAAATACCGAGAAAAACCCAACTCCGAGGAAAACCCTAGAAGAAGAAAATTCTATTAATAAGAATACTCAGAGATTTTTCATCAACACATGAATTAATTCCTTTAATGCTCACTAACAAAATTCACCCAAACTGAAACATCAACAAAATAATTGAAATTCGTTCCACTTTACTGTTGTACAACCTGTTGTACGACCCACACACATGTGTTGTACGATTGTACTTTTATGTTGTTCTTCCTGCCTCAAAAATCATGCCACATGTGTCGGGATTTGTGCCCACATGTGCTGCTGTACATATTGTTGTTGTACGATCACCTTTTGGCTTCCTTAGTAAATGTGTTGCCCCTTGCCTTGAGAATTGTGCCACTACTCTAGGGTATCTCTTCTCTCTCCTCAATATTATTCTTCCTCTCTATTCATTAATGGTGTGTGTGTAATTTTTACTCTCTCTCTGTTGTATACTTTAAAAATTGTAACCACATATCATAACCACCTAATCTTGGGTTGAGATAAATTTACAAAATCTAGGGCCATCATTTAATGCACTCATATTTAATAATTAATTCACTTTAATTATTAAATAAACACTTAAGTGAGAACCATTCTATAAATTATGAAACATCACTTTATTTATATAGCATTCACTTATTACATAAATTTACAGGGACAAAGTCAAATTTCTCCTCATCATACCCACACCAAAAATATGAGTGAGGACCTTAAGAGTTATCTTTCAACACTCCCTCTTAATGAGCAAGGTCCATAGCACCATCTCCATCTCTGACACTTGAAACAACTCCATCCTGCTCTATAATCACTCTTGGATATAAGTTCTCAACTCCATACTGGAACTATGAATCCTGAGACTTGACCTAAGCCTCATCCACCTGCCCATCTACACGATCACTGGATTGGCTGAGTCTCCTTCCAGTTCTCTGGAGAGATTCACTCTCCTTATCATAACCATGTACATCATATGCAATTCTCACCTCATCCTCATCCTCTGACAACCACCCACCTGCTCCTATACCTACAACGTGCCCTCTCAAAACATAGAGCTTATCCCTGCGATCTCCTAACAAAATGACAATACCAATTGGCTTGTCATTACGATACAATAAAACATGGCCATACCTCACAATCATCCCATAAATTTCATCCTCAAAGGATGAAACAAAGAGTTTACTAACTCTCATCCCATATACAAAAAGTACTTAGTGTATTTCCAAGATCTCACCAAGGTCTAGTTGAAACCTAACTGTTCTAATCCCTTGTATCGCCACTTGTGGACTATCAATATATGTTTGAATGTAGTGTCCCGACCCAAAATCTATGATAATATGGATATCATAACTTCCAATCATGTGTCTTGTTTCTCCACTATCAACAACCCAGACATTCTAAAAAACAGAGCTCCCTATATTGGAATCAATGGAGACAAGAAAAAAATATTGTTCAAACTTTGTTGCATAGTATTTTACTACTGTAGACGCTTCCATGTCTCTCTCTATCTTCTCTTTCTTCTCAGGACACTTAGAGGCATAATCTCCCATCTGACCACAATGGTAACATATGACCCGACTGATGTATTTCTTCTTCTTGTTAACTTTTGTTGCAAGTTCCACGTTCTGCTCCACCTCTTCATTGGACTAGCTACCCAAAGACCCTTCTTGAATATCCTCTTGAGTAAAGCCGTCCCACAGTATGGACCAATTAGGAAAATTTTCTCTACCAACAAAGCACTTCACAAATAATCCACTTATTGGTGAAACCCTTTAGGGCTATCCTCACCAGTTCTGAATCAAGGACAATATCTCCTACAACTTCTAACTCATATTTTACTTACACCACTTAAGTCAAGTAGAAACCCACACCCTCATCTTTGTTCATCTTGGCAATATGTAGCTTGTCCTTTAGTGCCATTTTGAGGTTCTCATTATTGGCTTCAAATAACTGGTTCAGGGTATCCCACATGTCTCTAGCCATTTTCTTCTCTACTAAATGTGTAATAAGATTATCTTTCACCATCTAGGATTACTATCTGGGATTTAGCTTCAAGGGATTCAAACACATATAAAGTATGTTGTTCTATAGGCTTGGTCATCTTGGTGTTATAAAAACTCCATATCTTCCATTCTTTTAATATGACAATAATCCTTCCTTTCCATGGAAGATAGTTGGATACACCATCCAATCTATCCTCATACCATATGCTCATCATTGGAATTTACTTACAATAGATCTTAATTTAAAGACATCACAACTTCTACCTGTGAATCACAATCTTGAACCCTACTTTAGTTCATCCCTGATACCATGAAAAAAATAAATGACATTAACATGAAAATTTCCATTCACATATTCTATCAAACACTTCAATATCTAGGGGTTTTGATTAAAAATTACTCTTAAACTTAAAATAAAAACCACCACTTCAAGATCTTCTCAAACATTGAAGTATCAATCATACACATGAAATGTATATTTTTGGTCAAAATACCAGACAAAACCCCATCTTCGAGGAAAACCCTAGAGGAAGAAATTTTTATTAAGAAGAATACTCAGAATTGTTTTATCAACACATGAATTAATCCCTTCCACTCTCACTAAGAAAATTCTCCCATAATGAAACAACAACAATATACCTCAAAATTCATGCCACTTTACAATTGTATGACCCCCACACATGTGTTGTATGATTGTACTTTTCTGTTGTAATTTCTGGCTCAAAAATCATGCCACACGTGCCTACAATTAATGCAGTTGTACGTCCTATCACTACAATAAAGGAGACAAAAATTCCTTGGGATTTATGCCAACACATGCCGTTGTATGAATTGCTATAAGAATGCTATTGTACAATCATCTTGTAGAATCCTTGGGAACTGTGCCACTGCTCTAGGGTATCTCTTCTTTCTCCTCAATCTTCTTCTTTATCTCTCTTCGTTAATGGTGTGTGTGCAATTTGTCCTCTCTCTCTCTCTCTCTCTATTGTATACTTTAAAAATTGTAACCACCTACCTTAACCACCTAATATAGGGTTGAGATAAATTTACAAAATATAGGGATATCATTTAATGGACTCGCATTTAATAATTAATTCAGTTTAATTATTGAATAAACACTTAAGTGAGACCTATTCTATAAAGTATGGAACATCACTTTAGTTATATAACATTCACTTATTACATAAATATACAAGGACCTTCAGAGTTATATTTCAACATATGAGGGTGTATAATTCAATTCCTGTTGATATAAACCCCTTGTAGGAGACTCCAAGCTACAAAATGCTAATGCTTTTGAAAGTGACTTTTCTTTATTATTGAGGGAAAGAAAATCAACTAATTTACCTACTATGTTCAAATATGCATTAGAAGTGGAGGCTAAATTAACGGGTTCTAGTCAAATGAAGAAAAGGGTCGAGGTAGATAGAAGAAAGGTCATAGACAAAAATAAACCCTCAACCTCTTCTTCAATAGATGAAAATTTTGATATCATGATGAGAACCATGGAGAGACTTATGGATAGATTGGCCCTCAATAATAGACCTCAGAATAGAGATCAGCTTGAGCCCCAGATTAGGAATCCTAATTTTAGGACACCTCCTCCCCTACATATTAGACAAAGAGATAATATGAATCCAAGAAATGCAGAAGATAAGCAGGTAAGACCCCCTTTCTCAGATAACTATGTTGATGATGAAGAAGAAAGTGATGTTGGAGACATTTACCACCATACACACATATTTTGGTCAATTTGGCCTAGTTAAATCACTATCCTAAGTTTTATTGACTTAATTATCATCAGAGGAGTACTGTATGACATCAGCATGAGCACACCAATGCATACCTTCAATCAAGGAGGCCAACTGAGCCTTCTCCTTCATTTGGGGAGGCTAACTGGAGCACTCCGAGGGTGATCTGAGTGTCATAAATGCACCAAATTGCTAAATGGTGGTTACAATCAGTTAAACAGAGTAGTGTAGGTGCCTCCATTCATTATATTGATTATTTAGTTAATATTTAATGAACCAGAGTCAATAGGGACGCCTCCAACCACCTCTAATGGCCAGTTTGACTTCAGTTAACCTCATCGGGGTTCATTGGAGTTAATGATGGGATACCACTTGTTGGTTGGCATGCAGCGGCATGTGTCTGAGCTATTTTAGTTAGACTCAGTCATATATTTCACTCTGACCTTAATTAGGACTCAGTTGAGTCAATTAGGGTTTTGATCGGTTGGTTAACTAGTGTGTTTATTGTGGCTTACAGTCAGTTAAGCTACACCCATTCATTCAATTCGAATGACCTCCTTGGGAATTCAAATTATCTTGTAATTCATGCATCTTTCATGATCATTATGTTGTATTATTCATTATCCATTGATTATACAGAGCTGCTACTTCCATTGTAGCACCATTTTTCCAATTTTATGCATATTTGTCTGTATACTTTGTGAGACTGTGTTTTCAGTTCCTAGACCACTGTGACAAATTAATATGGTATCAGATATCATGGTGGGATGAAGCTCATATCTCTCAAAAACAATTTTTTTGACAGATATTGCATTAAAAAATTGAGCAAAAGCTCAAAAATCCAGTACTGCACCAGAATCTAAGGCTTACCACTTAATACCCCAAGTTAAGGAATTGTTGGTCATGCTTACTTGATCAACTATGCTGGGTTTGATGAAATCCTAAAATGTGTAGGTTGTTTGACCTTACGGTGCCCCTTTTGTTCTGATTTGCAGGTTTTAACAGGTGAAAGCATTTGCTCCAGCAGTTTGAAATGGCTTCTTCTGTAGAAATCTTGACTCCGTTCAATTTCCATTCATGGAAAGGAGACATGGAGATCCAGCTACGTGCGAGAGCACTCTATAGGGTCACTATGGACACTGAAAAAGATCCTTCTTTTGTGATAGATAAAGATAGATTCTTGAACAAGAAAGATGAAGCATTCATATTCTTGTGCCTCTCTATTTCCCAGGATCTTCTTTTCCATCTCTTAGGATTGATGACTCCAAAGGAAATTTGGGACAAATTGGAAACCCTGTATGGAAAACAAGATTATTTGAGAGTATACCAGCTTGAAAACAAGTTTATGTCTCTCCACCCTTCCAATTTCGAGACCTTAAATGATTTTTTCACGAAGTTCAAGCACATTTTCTTACTGTTGAAGCAATGTAAGGTGGAGAAGGAGGATAATCATATCATCCTCATCATACTCTCCAAACTTGGAGCTAATTATTCGGTTTTTGTCTCTACATTCCGTGCGGGAAGCTCACAACCCCTGGATGGAATATTCCTTCTCTCAATGCCTTCATTGAGTCCCTAACAAGTGAACATGATAAGCTTGTCTAGATGGGGATCATTAGATCCTCCCATGATCAAGCCTTCTATGTCTTAGGGCCCAAATATCTAAAGGGTAAAGGAAAGTAGTATAAGATCCAAAAAACAAAATTCTAAGCTCCTAAGCCTAAAGTTGAAAACCAACAGCACGAAGAGCCTTCTGTCTCAAAGAAGAACAAAGGAAAAGGGCATCATGGAAAGGAAAAATTCAAGTGTTCATACTGTGGGAAGGGCTTCCACCCTGAACATGCCTACATGAAAAAGAAACTTGATGAAGCTACTTCTCTCCTTGAGAGAAATCACATCAATATTCTGGAAAGCTTTCGGAGGAGAGATCAGCAAGATTAGGAAACACAGCATGAAAAAGGTCATGCCCTCATGGAAAGCACTTTGAAGTCCAAAGTACTCTTGATAGATTCTAGAGCTTTGAACCACATTATGGATGAAAGAGACTCATTCTCATATTTGGAGACTAGAAAATCCATTCCCATCCACATGGGAGATGACTCCACAATCATATCAGAAGGACAAGGTACTGTAGATCTTGAGCATGGTTATTTTTCCAATGTTTTGTATGTACCATCTCTTGCATCAAAACTCCTAAGTTTTTATCAAATGACACATACGAGAGTTCCCAAGAGAGTCTCCTTCAACTCGAATGATGTAGAGATCATAGAACTTGCATCCAGAAAACTTGTAGCAAAAGGCCTTGCAAACCATCATGCAAAAGCGTATGAGTTCTCCCATTTTGTGGCGGATGCAAAGCCACCACATTGCTGACTCATGGAAATGAATTTAGTAGACTGTGGCATGAGAGGTTCAGCCACCTGAACTTCAAATACATGCATCAATTACAGAATAATTCTATGGTTGAAGGCCTCCCGCTCATCAGAGCTACCGCTGGAATTTGCAAGGGTTGTGTTGTTGGAAAGCACCCTGAGCATAAGTTCGATCGGGGGAAGGCAAGCCGAGAATCATGCATCTTGGGACTGATACATTCTAATATCAGTGGTAACATTCCTATCACATCCATGAATGTATCAAGGTACGTTCTGAATTTCATTGATGACTTTTTGAGATACACATGGGCCTTTTTTATCAAAAAGAAGTCGGAAGTCTTGGAAAAATTCACTGAATTGAAGGCCTTGATTGAGAATGCATCTAGAAAAAAGATAAATAGTTTGAGATCTGATAATGGTGAGGAGTATGTCAGCAATGAGTTACTACATATATGTTCCCAAAGTGGTATTCAGATCCAGTATTCAGTCCCCTACACTCCCCAACAGAACGATGTAGCGGACAGGGAGAATCGGTCTCTCAAGGAGATGACCACCTGTATATTGGAATCAAAGAATTTGGATGAAAATTTGTGGTTGAAAGCCATGCATGCTGCAGCATATATTCATAATAGAGTGCCACACTCATTTTTGAAAGGGAAGACCCATTTCGAAGCATATTTCGGACACAAGTCGGATGTGTCGAATCTAAGGGTGTTTGGGTCCACTGCATGGGCCCGAATTTCGCTTGATAAAAGGAGGGATTTGCAACCGTAAAGAATAGAATGTATTTTTATTGGATATCATGATGAATATAAATTTTTCAAGCTGCTGGATATTAAAAAAAAATAGATCATCATTGAAAGGAGTGTCAAGTTCGATGAGCCTCTTTAGGAGGTGGAACTAGTGAAGGAGAAAACTGTTGAATTTCCTTCCTATTCTACTGAATATATGGATGATGTAATTGGGGGTGATGACCCTGATTTGGATCCTATGATTTATGATACCAGTGTATAGAAAACATCATATTCTGAATCAGAACTTGAAGTACAAAATCATCTCCCAACTTGGGCCCACCAGACACTCTCCTCTGCAAGAGATAACAATGGAAATTCGGATGATCCAAGGAGAACCCAGTCTGATTTCCAAAGAGCAGGTATTGCGCTCTCTTGTCATAATTATTTTATGTATGAATATTTTTATTTGATGATGATTTCAGACCCTAATTCCTACTACCATTCTTGGAAGGATCCGATATGGCAAGTTGCCATGGATGAAGAGATGAATTCTCTTCAAAAAAACACTATGGGAGCTAGTTTCTCTTCCTCCGCTGAGGAAATTGGTTCAATGCAAGTGGGTGTTTCAAACTAAGGTTTCTTCCGATGGAAGAACCTGCAAATATAATTCAATTCTGGTAGAAAAAGGTTTCTCCCAGGTCCAAGGTGTGGACTACCATGAGACCTTTACACCGGTTACAAAAATGGACTCCATCCGCCTAGTTTTGGCAATTTCTGCATCTAAGCACTGGGAAGTGCATCATATGGATGTTAAGTCTGCATTTATGCATGGAGATATTCATTAGGAGATATACAAGAAGCAGCCTAAGGGCTAAATTTCTGATCCATGTTTTGTTTGCAAGCTAAAGAAGTCACTATATGGGTTAAAACAGGCCATAAGAGAGTGGTATTCCAAGATGGATGCCTTCCTTCTCTCGCAAAACTTCCAAAGGTGTAAATCAGATCCAAATGTGTATATACAGAAGTATGATGGTAATTTGATTATTATTGTTTTATATTTTGATGACTTACTGATTACAGGTAGCACAGTTATTTCTATTTCAGTCATCAAAATTGCTCTCCACAATGCATTTGAAATGAGCAATTTGGGGCTCTTAAAGCAATTTCTTGGGCTCAAAATTGAGCAAAATTTTGATGAGATCATGGTAAATATATCCAAATACATATAATATCTGTTAGTAAATTTTAACATGGCTGAATGTAGGCCTGCACCATTCCCTTTCCTTTCAGGGATCAACCTTGAAGAAGGAAAAAGCACACCTCCCATGGACTACACTATTTATCGACAACTGATAGGTAGCTTGCTCAACTTGACTCATTCTCAACCTGATATATGTTATTCTATGAATTCTATGTCAATATACATGTAGCAGCCTCATGATCTTCATTGGAAGGCAGCCAAGAGTATCCTCCAGTATATTCAGGGAACCAGTACCTACAACATTCACTATGTTGAAGACTCCGAGCTATTGCTGGTTGGGTACACAGATTATGATTGGGCTGGCGATTCTATTGATAGGAAGTCTACTTCCAGATATGTCTTCATGTTTGGTGGTGGCCCCATTTTCTGGTCTAGAAAAAAGAAGGCCGCCATAGCATTGTCTTCTGTAGAGGCCGAGTATCGAGGAGCGGTGAATGCTTGCAAGGAATTATTTCAGAGTTTGATCTTGGTACTACTTTGTCCACTATCCTATTTTGTGACAATAAAAGTGCTATTAAGATATCCATAGATCCAGTTACCAGGCAGAGGACCAATCATGTAGAGATACACATTCACTATATCAGGGAGCTAGTGCATGACAGGACCATCATTCTGCAATACTGCCCGAATGATGAGCAGATTGCAGACATCTTCACCAAGAGATTTTCAAAAAAGAAGTTCACTTACCTCCATTCACTGTTGGGGGTGAGTTCATCAGGGTGATCTGACTACCTTCAATTTTCAGCTTGAGGGGGGGGTTTTCCCACTAGGTTTTCCCTCTTTTCCTCACTTAGTTTGTTTTTGAGCATTGTTTGAGTTTCAGTATTGTACAGGGTGACCTATGGAATTTGTTTCTGGGGCCCTAGCATTCTTATGCACTTTATGTTTTCTACTTCTCTTGACTATAGCTTAAGGGGGGGTGTTGAAGACATTTACCACCATACACACTTATTTTGGTCAATTTGGCCTAATTAAACCACTATCCTAAGTTTTATTGACTTAATTGGTATTAAAGGAGCATTATATGACATTAGCATGAGCACAACCATGCCTACCTTCAGTCAAGGAGGCCAACTAATCCTTCTCCTTCATTTGGGGAGGCTAACTGGAGCACTCCAGGGGTGATATGAGTGTCATAAATGCACCAGATTGCTAACTGATGGTTACAATCAGTTAAACAGAGCAGTGTAGGTGCCTCCATTCATTATATTGATTATTTAATTAATATTTAATGAACTGGAGTCAACAGGGGTGCCTCCAACCACCTCTGATGGAAAATTTGACTTCAGTTAACCTCACCAGGGTTCATTGGAGTTAATGATGCGCTACCACTTGTTGGTTGGCATGCAGTGACATGTGTCTGAGCTATTTTAGTTAGATTCAGTCATCTATTGCACTCTGACCTCAGTTAGGACTTAGTTGAGTCAATTAGGGTTTTGATCAGTTGGTTAACTAGTGTGTGTACACTGGCTTACAGTCAGTTAAGCTACACCCATTCATTCAATTCGAATGACCTCCTTGGGAATTCTAATTTTCTTGGAATTCATGCATCTTTCATGATCATTGTATTGTATTATTCATTATTCATTGATTATATAGAGCTGCTACTTCCATTGCAGTACCATTTTGCCAATTTTATGCATATTTGTCTATATTCTTTGTGAGACTGTGTTTTCAGTTCCTAGACCACTGTGACAAATTAATAAGTGATCCCATGGATAATGAAATACATGATTTTGATGATGTAGATTCTAATATATATCTGATAGAAGAAGAACATAACATGTTTGTTCAGGAGGAAGAGTGTAATAGTTTTGAATTTGATACATACCAATATCAAAGAGGGTATCAAAATGATGTAAATGAACTTCAAAGGAAAATGAACTTGAGAACATAGATGTAATTGTAAATAAAGGAGGCCTTCATCCAAATCAGCTTTCTAGTAGTCAACAAAATAAATAAAAACAAAAAGAGGATGCTGTAAAGAAAGTTCCAGAAAATTAAAAAGGAAATACCAAAAGAAAATGATAAAACAATTCCCCCCTTTAGTTTGAAAAATGAGATATCAAAAATCAAAATTTCCATTCCTTTTAATGAACTATTGAAAAATAATGAGTACCGAGAAAAAATCACTAAGATGGTCAGAACTGATGGAGAATGCCGCCCTTCTGCATTATAACTAATGATGATGCCACAACTATTGTTCTTGGCCCTAGAATAGAAGAAAACAATGAAAAATAATGGTACACCATTCTATGTGAGCTTGAATGTTCATGATATGATCCTTCACAATGTTATGCTTGATTCAAGTGCTTCAAATAATTTCATGCAAAGAGTGGTAGTTGAAAGTTTTGGGATTGGAAATTACAAGGCCATACACAGATTTATTTTATTTTGACTCTAGAAAGGTTAAATGTTTGGGGCTAATTAAAGATTTAGTAGTCACTCTTGCCCAAATCCCTGCCAAGAGTATTATCATGGATGTAGTGGTTGTTGATATCCCCCCAAAGTTTGGCAGGTTGTTGTCTAGGTCTTGGGATTCAAAGCTAAAATGAACCCTGCAAATGGACATGTCCTATGCAACAATCCCACTGTTTGGATAACACATGAACTTATATAGAGAAAAGAGATTGGCTTGTGTGGTTAGTAGTTAAGAAAGACCTAATAATGGTCCCATTTATGCAGTTCACACTGACCTAGGTTCTTCCATTTTTTTATAATGATTTCATATTGAAGAAGACTTATCAGTAGTATATGAGAAGAAAGAGGATAATTTTTTTTCCAAACAAAAAAATCCCTTGAACAAAAGCAGAGAGCAGAAGGAGTATGGACCATGTATTTTGATGGGTCAATAACTAAAGAAGGGGTTGGTGTAGGTGTTTGAATTATTTCTCCAGATAGAGAGTTTTATTTTAAGTTAACTTTTAATTGTACAAATAATGTAGCTAAATATGAAGCTTTTATTTTAGGATTGAATGCATTAAAAGATTTGAAAGAAAATAGAATTGATGTTTATGGAGACTTAGAGTTGGTCATTAATCAAATAAATGGTAGTTATCAGACCAAGCACTCCAGGATGAGAACATATAGGAATGAATTTTGGGATATTCTTGGGATTTTTTTCAATGAACATAGAATAATGGTTATTCTCATGATACAAAATAAGATAGAAAATTCTTTGGAAGCTACTATTTGAAATTTTAAAATTCCTGTTTATTCAAATAGGAAATATAAAATGGAAGTTGTGAATAGGCCTCCCATTCCTAATAATTCCAGATATTAGAAAGTTTTTGAAGATGGTTTGCAAATTAAAATATTCTTAGAAATGCCAGATGAATTTGCTAATACAATTATTGATGGCGAGAATCATAATTTGGAAAATGTTGAAGGGGATGAAGGATTTGTAGTTGGAGATGAGGAATAGAGAAATTTGAAAGGTATGATTGGTGGAAAGGATATCATTAAATTTAAAAGTAATTTTATTCCAAAAGGACTCATACCTTTAGAAATTTTTTTTGATAGATATGATAGAATTAGAATTTGGAAAATGTTGAAAGGGATGAAGGATTTGTAGTTGGGGATGAGGAATAGAGAAATTTGAAATTTATGATTGGTGGAAAGTATATCATTAAACTTAAAAGTAATTTTATTCCAAAAGGAATCATACCTTTAGAAATGCCTAATGAATTTGCTAATATAATTATTGATGGAGAGAATCAGAATTTGGAAAATGTTGAAGGGGATGAAGGATTTGTAGTCGGAGATGAGGAATAGATAAATTTGAAAGGTATGATTGGTGGAAAGGATATCATTAAAATTAAAAGTAATTTTATTCCAAAAGGACTCATACCTTTAGAAAAATTGTTTGATAGCAAAAAACCCCAAATTACAACCCCATAAAGATGAAATTCAAGATCAAAATATTGGGACAGAGTACCACCTTAAGATAATAAATCTTTCAAATGCCTTGCTAACAGAGAAAAAGAATAAATATATTGATTTGATAAAAAATTTATGGAATTATGAAGACTCGAAAGAATATGATATATCTATCATACAACATACAATTCCAATAAAACTAGGTGAAAAACCTTTCAGCAAGAAACTCAAGAGAATAAACCCCATGTAACTTCCTTTGATTGAAAAAGAAGTCAAGAATTTATTTAGTGGAAAAATCATTGTCACACTGAGGTTCTCAAAGTGGGTATCCAATTTAGTTCCTATCAGGAAAAAGAATGTAGAAATAAGACTGTGTGTTGATTTTAGGAATTTAAATAAAGCTTCTTTGAAAGACAATTACCCATTGCCAAAGATGGATCATATCTTACAGAAAGTTGTTAGTGCAGAGAGAATTTATATAATGGATGTTTTTTCAAGATACAATCAAATAAAGGTTCACCCAGAGGATTAGGGAAAAACAAGATTTACAACACCCTAGGGGACTTTTATGTATGCTAATCTGCCATTTGGACTTATGAATGCAGGGGCAATGCTTCAAAGGGAAATGGATATTGCAATTGCTGAGGAAAAGGAAAAATTTGTAGTAGTATATATTGATGAAATTAAAACTTTTTCAAATTCTGACAAGGATCATATCAAACACTTGGAAAGGGTATTTTTGAAATGTAGGAGATTTGGTGTCTCTTTGAACTCTAGGAAATAAAAATTTTCCATGCAGGAAGGGAAGTTACTGGGGAATATCATATCAAAGGATGGGATTAAAATTGATACTGACAGGGTGAAGGATATTTTGAAAGTGGACAAACTAAGATATAGAAAATAAATTCATTCTTTCATTGCGGTGGTAAATTTTCTAAGAAGATTTATTCCAATATTTGTAGAAATCTTGAGAAGTGTAACCAATATGTTGAGAAAAGATAGTGATATTAAATGGACCATAGAAGCTTAAAAATCATTCAATGATATCAAGAAAGAAATAACATAAGCACCTGTTTTGATTATCCCATATTTCTACAAAGATTTCATTGTCTTCTCTTTTGCTTGAGAGCATACCATAGTTGGGGTCTTGTTACAGAAAAATCAGCAGAATGCAAAACCACCTATTGCATTCTTTACTAAGATATTGAGAGATGCAAAAGTCAAGTATGATATTATGGAAAAACAATCTTATGAATTCATTAAATCACTGAAGGATTTTAGAGTTTACATTTTGCATTATGATATCATTTATTATGTACCAAACAATGCTATAAAGAATATCCTCACTCAGCTAGATCCTGAAGGGAAGAGATCCAAATGGATTGCAATACTATTGGAGTATGATTCGGATATCAAGCCCACTAAATTGGTATAAGGTAAGGGATTGGCCAAATTAATGAATGATGCAAATTGTGAATCCTTGAAGATAAATTTCCTTTCTAGTGTTTCAAGTGGGTCAGGCGTATTGCAGGTAATCAAATATTTTTCTTTGTCTCCTTAGTACAGTGATGTTGTCTATGTTTTACAGAACTTGTAGGCACCTCTAGAATTGAGAAAGACTAGATCCATATCTATGAAGCTGAAATAAACAACACTTTTCATTTTGAATCAATACTTATATTGGAAAGAACCAAGATGCATTCTATTAAATTGCTTACTTGAAAATGAATACCAACAAACTATGAAGGGATTTCATAAGGGAGTATTGTAAGTTTTAAACCTGTGTAGAGAAGAAAAGCATACACATTTTTTTAAGCAAAATAGATATCACAACACATCAGTCACACATAAACACAGATATTTAACCTGGAAACCCTTAATCGGGAAAACCAGAAAACCTTGGAGCCACACCTCCTATTTTCTCTTCATTACATTATGATATCCTCACAATACAAAATATAGGTATTCCACAACATCCAAATACCCTAATCCGTTAACCCAGATTAGAAAAAGACTCCAATCCCTTAACTGAGATTAATTTACATATTTTTAGACAACTTCTAAAAATAGCCACAAGCAGCTAAAAATAGCCACAAACAGCTGCAGCGCTGACATGCGCACCTCCCCTCTATATGCACATGCAAAGAATATAACATATACCCAACAAGTATGTGGAGGCCACCATTCATGGAAGGTAATTGTCAATAATATTTTGAGGGCAGGTTGTTACTGGCCTACTATTTTTTTTGATGTGTACAAACAAGTTACAACTTGCCATGAATGTCATATTTTTTATGGAAAAATAAAATTAACTCCCTTACCTCTTAATCTAATCTTAGTGGAAGCACCATTTCAACAATAGGGGTTAGAATTCATTGGAGAGATAAATCCAACCTCTTTTGTCCAACAAAAGTGGATCTTGATTGTTACAGAGTACTTCGCCAAATGGATTGAAGCCATACTAACTAGAAGACATACATATACTGTTATCATTTATTTTCCTGAAAATAAAATTCTCTCTAGGTTTGGGTGTCCCAGGAGGTTAGTAATAGATAACGCATAGGAATTCAAGTCTAAGCATTTAATTAATTTATACCACAAGTACCATATAAGTATGAATCATTCAACATAATACTACCATAAAGGAAATGGACTTGCTGAGTCCTCAAATAAAAGTTTGGTGAGAATCATAAATAAATTATTAGAATAAAACAAGCATGGCACACCAAGCTTATGCATGCTTTATGGGCAGAGATGATATGTACCAAGAGGACCATTGGCATGTCACCATTTTAGTTAGTGTATGGAGCAGAAGTAATGTTTTTCATTTTTTGGGGGTTTTCTAGTTATGAAGCTATTACAGGAACACGATGAAGAGCCAAACCACATGCAAAGGAGGATTAATCAAATAATAGAGCTCTATGAATCAAGAGAGAAAGCATATGACAAAGTGCAGGTGCATGAAGAAAAGATGAAGAAAACCTTTGACAGGAAGGTTAAAGAGGGGAAGTTCCTTGTTACTGATTTATTTTTGAAGTGGGATGCAAGAAAAGAAGACAAACATGGCAAGTTTGATCACTTATGGAAGGATCCATACATAATTGTTGCATACAAAGGAGATAATTGTTTTATTATGCAAAATCAAAATTTTGTTGAAATTAAAGGAGACCCTATGAATGGGAGGCTTCTAAAGCACTATTTATATTGAAGATGAAAGGATTTTTGTATATTAGTTGTATATATTTTTTTTTGAATTTGAGTATGGATGGTAGGTTTAAATATTTTAAGCCCAAAGTTGAAGGCCTTAAGATATGGAGGTTTGTCATTTTTTAATTTTATGTACATAAAAAGAAAAGAAAAAGGAAAATGAGTTACAGTTTTTGTTTTTTAAAAATTAATGACTTGTACAGAGGATAGTAGTATTGGCACTGGTTTGCGATCTCTTTGCTACCTCATAGGGATGATAGCATCCCTAGTTGGAGCCAGTTATTGGCATAGTTTATATGTACAATAGCCAAGAGGGGATTAAGGAGATATTAAGAGATTATGTATTTTAAAGTATAGAAATATGACCGTGGAGTTGAGGGGTTGGGTGCACAACATGAGACCAAAATATTCTTTTTTCCCATAGAACCACAAGTTTGAAGACATAAGATGACTAAGGAAAGGTAAAATCTATTGTGGTACTTGATGAAAGGTTCGACTGTCCAGTTTTGAGGAGTGAAAAGATTGAAGGTGGACATGGAATCGACTGGAGGAAGCTGCACAATGTAAGAAAGGGTAGGTAATCGATGGAATGACAGTTGGGAAGGATGAAAGGTCAGATGTGATCGACGATATGCGAAAAAGGTTAAAGAGATTAAAGGCATAGAATGGTTCCACACCTTCCACATGTTGGGTGGAGAATCATTCCGCTAGGTGAAAGGCAGTAGGTAAAAACCACATCTCGTGATCCCAAAACCACTTGTGGAGAATAATATAAAGGAAAAAGGTCATGTGTATGCATATTGTTTATTTTTTGTGCATTGGAAGGAACGTTCTTACACCTATGGAAGCCAAGTCGGATATACCTTTCTAGACATCATTTTCTAGGTAGGCCATGTAGCTAAACTGCCAAATTATTTTTAAAATGGAATGTGAAAGGGAAATTGAAACACATGTCCATGAATTCTAAAACCTCAAAGAATTTTTTGAATATAGGGATAGAGATATTTTGAAATTGTTGCCTCCTTTGGTGCAGTCCATGATTTAAAAAAAAGATTAAAAACCTTAAAGGAGCAAGGAATTGACCTACACGATGTCCACATGTCTCATTTTCAACATTTTTGTCTAGACCAAACCCTCAATTTGCTATATTTTGTAGCCTGGTTTGTGCCCAAATATTCCCAGTGTGAGTGTGTTATAATGGATTCAAATAATTCCAAAATCCTTTTCCCCATTAATTCCTTATTTGTCATAGACTCACTTGAATTACCCCAGTCATTTACTCAAAAACTGGAATATTTCGCTGAAGAAAATCTAATTGAGCAATTTAGACATGTCACTGTTGAAGAAAACAAATTTTTTACTTCAAAATCCTCAAGCCTGATACTTCTGTTGCAAGTGAAACTTTTACTCTTGACATTAACCTATTCAATGAAGAATCACAGTGGGTCATATCCTTGTTAAGTCTGTTTTTAGGGCTGGATACTGATAAATTTGTCCTAGAGGTCCGCTTGAGTCCATTGTGTACCTTGAGCATGTATGAGTTAGAGTCTAGTCAGTCATGTTGCCTTAAATTTGATGAGTTCCTAGATGAGAATATTCATTCTCAGCTGGTGAATTTCCACACAGCAAGACATTTTAGGTTCCAGTCTTACGTGGTCAAAATGTTTTTGTTTTTCAATGAGGAGAACTTGTAGTTCCCATAAATATTATTTACCTCTGAAATCAAGAACAATACCTTCAACTACATGAATCTTATAATGTCAGAAGTGTACAGAGTAATGTTCCAGAACAAGCTTCCTAGAGTCCTACCTGAGATGGAAGAAATTTTGCAGTTTACCCTAGATAGAAGAGTTGGATATTGGTTCCTTATGAAGGAACATAAAATTATTAGAGTCTATGGTTTTATTCATGAGCCATATATTATGCCTGTATTTTTGACACCTAGGATATATTCTTTGGAATTCATGAGACAAAAAATTATTGTGGAAAATGAGCATTTCTTGAGCTTTAGAAAGGCTTCCAAAACTAAGATTCATTTGAAGGTAGGTCCCTTTATCATAAAAGCAAGCCTTCTCTCACAATGGTTAAAGGTCTATTGCAGGATATGATTTTCATGAAAGCTATCAAGATTAATTATGATCCTTATTGTATTATTTCTCAGAGAAGGTAATAGAATAAAAACAAGTAATTTGAGCATGAGAAGATAGAGGGGTTAGTTGACAGATCTCAATTAATGGAATACCAGTCAGATGTGGAGAATTTAGAAAGTTTACAAGCAAATCCTTAAACTAAAATGAAATCACCAACAATGATTATACCAACTCCTAGAAAGGTTGAGATTATTGGAAAGAGAAGTTTTTCAGAAGTTGTTGAAGTTGAAGTTGAAGACTTAGAAGCATAAAAACTAATGAAGATAGATTCATAGCAAGAGATGGTTGAGGTTGGAAGCAAGAAGATGAAAGAAAAAATACAAGGCCCAGATTTTTATATTCATGAGTATAGTTTTATAGAGACACATGAGCGTGGGTCTAGTGATAAATTCAAATCAAGAAGTGATTTATATGATAGATATGGATAGGAAAAGAATTTTTCATCAGAAAAAATATTTAAATATTTATTCTAAAGGAACATTTCAGATAAGGAGGTTTAATTGGTCACTTTGCAGGACCATGTAAGAAATACATTAATTCTAGCAGTAGCTACTCAAAATTTAGTTGTAGGAATGAGGCTTAATTTGCAGAAAATACCAGTTCCTGACAAAATTCATTTACACAAGAAAATGGGAAGTTATTTATACTGATCTGATGAAATATACACTGAAATTTTCAAAGTTAAAGTCTATAGTAGCCATGGTGGAAATCCAATTGAAACAAGAGAAGGTGGAAAATAAAATACATCAACAACAGATTAAAAAGCTTCAGGGTGATCTTCTGGCTATGGATTGTGAGATTGATAGTGGAAAAGATACAAAGAAATTCTTATATAAGAAAAATATCATTATCCAACTTTTGAAAAAGAAACTAAACATTCTAGCCACTCAGTTGATTCAAGCCTCTGAGTTGACAGAGTTAGAGAAGGAAAAGGAGTTATTGTCCTAGGAATTGAATGATTGTAAAGCTAAACTGTTGAAACTTGTTGGAGAACAGATCCAATGGGAAAAATAAAAAGGTTTCATTATTGCTAAGATTGATGCTTTAAATTAAAACATGTTAGTTCTGGAGAAGGAAAGAGAGGATAAAGATAGAGATAAACAAATGAAAACAGATCAACCAATCATAGAGACAAGTACTAAAGCTATTGTTCACACTATATCATAAGTTAGCTTGAGAGATGAAGAGATAAAAAAAATTGAAAACAGAAAATCAAAAGTTGGTGGAAATAATTAAGAAAAATGAAGAAGAAAGAAGACCTTTTGAGGATAAGAATAGGGAATTTTTGGACATAAATTATAAGTTAGCAGAAAGAATTTTAAGACAATTTCTACTACAAGGTTCCATACATATTCTTTGGGATATGATTATTACAGAAGCCACAAAAGTATGACCTTATTTGAATTATATCAAAGATAAAGAGATGGTAATCGATGTGGCAAGACAAAGTTGTACAATTGTAAAAGAGACTTTGGATAGAAAACTATTAGATACAACTAATAACACTATAAATTTTCTCAATACTTTGGCTAAAGAAGAGTTGATAATAATGGGAATTAAAGACAATATTGTAGTCAAAACTTAGGAAAGAAAGGTTATAGGGAAACATCATCACATTGAGAGTGTCCAAGCAAAGGAAGACCAAATGTTGCAGCAAGTGAATACTTTCAAAGGATTGTTCATAGAATTATTTCAGAAAGGCATTCCTCCTTTTTAGGGTGAAGATGACAAGCTTATATCTCAGTATGAATATCAGGCATTTCCATTTAAAGCCAAGTTAGATCACAGGAAATTTGAAGACATGACTCAATCCTTAACAGGAAAATTCATAAATGATAAGTTGTTTATGGATTTTGAATAGGTAGATTCATTCAGGACAATTCGTGCCTAGATGCCACCCATTTCTTATGTAGATAATGTGGAGCTAAGGGTATTTCTAAAGAGATGGTTAGTCTTGAAATTCCATCCAAATATCGATGAAAAACCATTGAGAAATTTGAAAAAATGAAATATAGGCTACATCAATAAAGAATTTCATTTCAAGACTTGAGTTGAAGACATGACAAGGACTACTTCAAAGTGGAATTAAAGGACTAAGAAGTAAAGATTTTCTAGTATTTAGGAATATTTAGTTTGTTAAATTTATTGGACAAATGTAACAAGGAAGTTACACAATTCCTATTTTAGAATATAGGTAGTTAGGTATAAACTCGAGGATCATTTTTTATGTATAAAAGCATGTTTTGTAATGAAAATGGGGTTGGAACCCATGAGAGTGAGACTCATTTTATAACTGAGCATTTCAAGTTAATAAATTTTGCAGAGCCAAGCAAGCATTTTTCTGTATCATAGATTCTCGTCTTATTATTTTATAGTCTGTACTTCCTTGTTCTCATGTGAATGTGTTTCATGTTATCATTTTCCATTGTGTTGTCTCTCATACTTGAATAATTTTACATTGAAACATAATTCATAATCATATTCTTTGGTTCTTGATTCAATTATTCACAAACAAGATTCCTATAAATATAATATTGGATTCATCTTTTGATGCCCATATTAATGGACTGTTCATTTTTCTTACTTACCACAAGACAATCAAGAAATCAACTATAAAAGAGTGACTATTCCGCCTCTGTGATGAAATTTGATTGAAAATCACTGTCATTTATAATAATTCATGATTTTGAGTCCATTCCCAATGATATCCACTTTTTTTATCCATTACAATCATTAAACTTGTTTCTTTAACAATATTTATAGAATGTGTATTTACTTGTTGAGAGATCCCTCTTTGGTAGGAAAGAAACCATCTTTCCTCCGAAAGATTTGTTTGTAAGGTTACCTTGGAAATATCTTTGCGTAACCAAGGGATAAAGTCTGAGTGATAACATCTTGTCGTCATTGTCGAGGAGAAAGAGTTCAAATTTCCCCCGAGAAGAACGATAGTTTTCAAGAAAGATAGAATTTATGTGGGAAAACAAGAGTTCTTGCATTTGAAGTTGGTTGTGTTTTTTCCCTGGATAATTCACATTGATATTCAATAAATTTGATTCAAAGATGAAATATTGGCTTTCATAAGAGTTCATACAAGAGGTAATCCTAATTCTGAAACTTTACATGTTGTGGAAGATCCATAAAGAATTCTAAGGAAATGAAAGGGAGAGAACAAGAAGGTACTTCTCAATTAGAAACTTCTTTTTATTCATCTCAAGAAGAACTTTTAAGTATTCAAGATATTGGTTTGGATGTGAAATTTGAACACTCTCTTTTAAAATCGAAGTCTAAATCTGATTTAGAGAAAGTTGTAGTTGATCAAAATAGATTGCTCCCTACCTCCTAGAATCTATTTGGAAAAACTTGAAAAAAACTATAAAAGCATAAGAAAGGAAGCAATAAATTTGAAACCCTTAGCCACAAAATTATAACCTTGTTCCAAACCCTCCTAGAACTATGGCTGCTAGGTTTTCCCCACTTGCTTTACCAGTTGTTTTTCATGACCTTCCACAAATCTATGCTCAAAGAATCACACTGTATGATGGAGAGGGAAATTTCACAGCTTAACAACACACACACACACACGCAAACACACACATACACATTTAATGATTTCATTAACCTTGAAGAAGTAGACTATGATGATTCCAAGATGAGATTATTTTCCCAAAGTTTGTATGGAGAAGCAAAGAAATGGTTTAAGGATATCCCTACAAGATCTACTCCTGATTTTGATGGATTTCAAACTCGTTTTCTTGATAGACGGGAAGACAAAAAGAATCCATTACAAAATTTGGCTCAATATAATAATCTAAAAAATGGAAATTTTGAATCTATACATTAATTTTCTAGTAGGTTTATGATGAAGAAAATAAATGACATTAACATGAAAATTTTCATTCACACATTCTATCAAACACTTGAATATCTAGGGTTTTTTATTAAAACTTTACTCATAAACTTAAAATAAAACCACCACTTCAATATCTTCTCAAACAATGAAGTATCAATCATACACATGAGACACATATATTTTTTGTCAAAATACAAAGAAAACCCCAACTCCAGGGAAAACCCTAGAAGAAGAAAATTTAATTAATAAGAATACTCATAAATGTTTCATCAACACATGAATTAATTCCTTCAAGCCTCACTAAAAAATGCACCCAAACTGAAACATCAACAAAATACTTCAAAATTCGTGCCACTTTACAGCGATACGACTTGTCCCCCACACATGTGTTGTAAGACAATACTTTTATGTTGTACTTCCTGCCTCAAGAATCATGCCACATGTGCCTTTAATTAATGCAACTATGCGTCTTGTCAGTACAATAAATGAGACAACATTGCGTTAGGATTTGTGCCCACACATGTTGTTGTATGGATTGCCGTCAGATTGTTGATATATGGTCACCTTCTAGCTTCCTTAGGAAACATGTTGCTCCTTGCCTTGGGAATCATGCCATTTCTCTAGGGTATCTCTTCTCTCTCCTCAATCTTCTTCTTCCTCTCTATTCATTAATGGTGTGTGTGTAATTTTTCCTCTCTCTCTCTTTGTTGTATACTTTAAAAATTGTAACCAAATATCTTAACCACCTAATCTTAGGTTGAGGTAAATTTATAAAATCTAGGGCCATCAATTAATGCACTCACATTTAATAATTAATTCACTTTAATTATTCAATAAACAATTAAGTGTGACATATTCTATAAAGTATGAAACATCACTTTATTTATATAACATTCACTTATTACATAAATATACAAGGATAAAGTCTAAGTCCTACTCATCATACCAACACCAAAAATATGAGTGACGACCTTCAGAGTTATCTTTCAACACTCCATCTTAATGAGGAAGGTGCAGAGAACCATATTCATCTCTGACTCCTGAAACAACTCCCTCCTGCTCCAGAATCAGTCTCGAGTATAAGTTCTCAAATCCATACTAGAACTCTGAAGCTTGAGACTCGACTTGAGCCTCATCCACTTGCTCATCTGCACCATCACTGGACTGGCTGAGTCTCCTTCCAGTTCTCTAAAGAGATTCACTCTCCTTATGCACATCAGATGCAACTCTTGCCTCATCCGATGAATCTGACATCCACCCACCTGCTCCTGTGTGTACAACGTGCCCTATGAAAACATAGATACCGTCGCTTATCCTAACAAAATGGTAGTACCAATTGGCTTATCTCTTAAATATAGGAAAACACAGCCAGACCTCACCATCATTCCATAACCTTCATTCTTAAAGGATGACACTAAGAGTTTACTAACTCTCATCCCAGATACAAAAAGGACTCTGTGTATTTCCAAGATCTCACCAAGGTATAGTTGAAACCTAACTATTCTAACCCCTCGTATTACCACTTATGGACTGTAAATATTTCTCTAAATGTAGTGTCGTGGCCCCAACTCTTTAATAATATGAAAGATATCATAGCTTCCAGTAATGTGTCTTGTTTTTCCACTGTCAACAACCTAGACATTCTAAAAAATAGAGCTTGCTATACTGGAATCAATGGAGACAATAGAAAACTCTTGTTCAAACTTCACTGGATAGTATTCTACTTCTGTAGACACTTCAATGTCTCTCTCCATATTCTCTTTCTTCTTAGGACACTTAGAGGCATAATGTTTCATCTGACCACACTAGTAACATATGACCTGACTAATGTCTTTCTTCTTGTTGTTAAGATTTGTTGCAAGTGCCACGTTATGCTCCACCTCTTCATTGACCTGACTACCCAAAGACCCTTCTTGAATATCCTCTTGAGTAAAGTCATCCCACAGTATGGACCAATTGGGAATATTTTCTCTACCAACAATGCACTTCACAAATACTTCCCACTTGTTGGTGAAACCCTTCAGGGTTATCCTCACTAGTTCTAAATCAAGGAAAATATCTCCTACAACTACTAACTCGTCTTTGACTTGTGCCACTCGAGTTAAGTAGGAATCCACATCCTCATCTTTATTCATCTTGACATTGTGTATCTTGTCCTTCAGTTCCATTTTGAGGTTCTCATATTTTACTTCAAATAACTGGTTTAGGGTATCCCACATGTCTTTAACAGTTTTCTTCTATGCTAAATGTGGGATAAGATGATATTTCACACCATCTAGGATTGCTCCATGGTATCTAGCTTTAATGGATTCACAATCATATAAATCATCTTGGTCTGTAGGCTTGGTCATCTTGGTGTTATAAAAACTCCACATCTTCCATTCTTTTAGTACAACAATAATCCTTACTTTCCATGGAATATAGTTTTATACACCATCCAATCTATCCTCATGTCGTATGCTCATCATTGGAATTTACTTACAACAAATATTAACTAAAATACAACACAACTTCTAACTTTGAATCATAATCTTGAACCCTACTTCAGTTTAGCTCTGATACCATGAAGAAAATAAATGGCATTAACATGAAAATTTCCATTCACACATTCTGTCAAAAACTTGAATATCTAGGGCTTTGATTAAAAATTTACTCATAAACTTAAAATAAAAACCATGACTTCAATATCTTCTCAGACACTAAAGTATCAATCATGCACATGAGACACATATATTTTTGGTCATAAGACCAAGAAAAACCCCAACTCCGGGGAAAACCCTAGAATAAGAAAATTGTATGAAGAAGAATACTTATAAGTGTTTCATCAATGCATGAATTAATTCCTTAAACCCTCATTGACAAAATTCACCCATAATGAAAGAACAATAAAATACCTCAAAATTCCTGCCACTTTACAGTTGTATGACCTGTTGTATGCCCCCCACACATGTGTTGTACGAATATACTTTTATGTTGTACTTTCTTCCTCAAAAATCATGCCACACATGCCTGCAATTAATGTAGTTGTACATCTTGTCATTCCAATAAATGAGAAAACATTGGCTCAATATTTGTGCCCACACATGCTGTTGTACGAATTTCTATCAAAATGTTCTTGTATGGTCACCTTTTGGCTTCCTTGGGAAATGTGTTTCTCCTTGCCTTGGGAATTGTGCCACTACTCTAGGGTATCTCTTCTCTCTTCTCTCTCCTCAATATTCTTCTTCCTCTCTCTTCATTAATGTTGTGTGTGCAATTTTTCCTCTCTCTCTGTTGTATACTTTAAAAATTATAACCACTTATCTTAACCACCTAATCTAGGGTTGGAATAAATTTACAAAATCCAGGGCCATCATTTAATGCACTCATATTTAATAATTAATTCACTTTAATTATTAAATAAACAATTACATGAGACACATTCTATAAAGTATGAAACATCACTTTATTTATATAACATTCACTTCTTATATAAATATACAAGGACAAATTCTAATTCCTCCTCATCATACCCACACCAAAAATATGAGTGAGGACATTCAGAGTTATCTTTCAACATATGAGGGTGTATAATTCAATTTTCGCTGATATAAAACCCCTTGTAGGAGCTGCCAAGCTACATTATGCTAATGGTTATGAAAGTGAATTTGCTTTATTATTGAGGTAAGCAAAATCAACTAACTTACCTACTATGTTCAAATATGCATTAGAAGCGGAGGCTAATTCAATGGCTTCTAGTAGAATGAAGCAAAGGGTTGAGGCGGATAGGAGAAAGGCCAGAGAATAAAATAAACCATCAACCTCTTCTTCAACACATGTGAACTTTGATATCATGATGAGAACCATAGAGAGACTTATGGATAGATTGGCCCTCAACAATAGGCCTTAGGAGATCAACCTAAGAAATATATTAGGAATCCTAATTTTAGGAGACCTCCTCCCCTACAGATTAGAAAATGAGATAAGAGGAATCCAAGAAATGCAGAAGAGTAGCAGGTAAGACCCCCTTTCCTAGATAACTATGTTGATAAAGAAGAAGAAACTGATCCCATGGATAATGAAATACATGATTTTGACGATGTAGATTCTGATATATATCTGATAGAAGAAGAACATAACATGTTTTCTTAGGAGGAAGAGTGTAATACTTTTGAATTGGATACATAACAATATCAAAGAGGGTATCAAAATGTTGTAAATGGTATTCAAAGGAAATTGAACTTGAGAACATAGATGTAATTGTAAATAAAGGAGGGATTCCTCCAAATCATCTTTCTAGTAGTCAACAAAATAAAGAAAAAAAAGAGAGGATGTTGTAAAGAAATTTCCAGCAAATATAAAAGGAAATACCAAAAGAAAATGATAAAAAAATTCCCCCTTTAGTTTTCAAAATGAGATATCAAAAATCCAAATTTCCATTCCTTTCAATGAACTGTTGGAAGAAAACGAGTATAGAGAAAAAAAACACTAAGCTGGTCATAATTGATGGAGAATGCTACCCTGATACATTAGAACTAAACAATGATGCCCCAACTATTGCTCTTGGCCCCATAAGAGAAGACAACAATGAATAAGATGTTCCACCATTCTATGTGAGCTTGAATGTTCATGGTATGATCCTTCACAATGTTATGCTTGATTCAGGTGCTTCACATAATTTGATGAAAAGAGTAGTAGTTGAAAGCTTGGGATTGGAAATTACAAGGTCATACAAATATTTATTTTCTTTTGACTAAGTTAAATGTTTGGGGCTAATTAAATATTTAGTATTCACTCTTGCCCAGATTCCTACCAAGAGTATTATCATGGATGTAGTGGTTGTTGATATTCCCCCAAAGTTTGGCATGTTATTGTCTAGGTCTTGAGATTCAAAGCTAAAATGAACCCTACAAATGGACATGTCCTATGCAACAATTCAACTTTCTGGATAACACATGAAGTTATACAGAGAAAATACATTGGCCTATGTGGTTAGTAGTCAATAAATACATGATAATCATCCCATATATGCAGTTCACATTGACCTAGGGTCATCCATTTTTTATAATGATTTCCGTATTGAAGAAGACCTACTAGTAGTAGATGAGCAGAAAGAGGATTTTTTTTCATAGAAAAGAATCCCTTGAAAAAAAGCAGAGAGTAGAAGGAGTATGGACCATGTATTTTGTTGGGTCAATAACTAAAGAAGGAGTTGGTATAGGTGCTTTGATCATTTCTCCGGACAATGAGTTTAAGGTTTATTCCTTTAAGTAAAGTTTTGAATGTACAAATAATATAGCTAAATATGAAGCTTTACTTTTAGTATTGAATACATTAAAATATTTGAGAGCAAATGGAATTGATGTTTATACCACCTAGTACCATGGTCACATACTCCTAGGACACATTTTCATTTGTCTTGTACTTATGTCATATGGTCCAAAACTTGATTATGTTGGTATAGCAATGTCCTTTGGTGTTTTGGACTCATTAATGCACCCAGGCGCCCACATTTTATCATTTTGGTTACATGTGTGCCCTCATTTATGACATTTTAGTCCTTGGTGCGCTCCCACTCCATAAAACAGGGAAACTGGTTGACCAGAGGTGCCCATGTATGTTATTTGGGTGTTCGTTTCTCTTTTGGACCATTTATTGCCTCCTAGAGCCTCTCCAACTCACTCATGCACTCCAGCACTCCTACCCTACCCTCATTTATGTCCTATCATGCTTCATCCACGTTCACATAGGCATTCATGATCGTTTGAGGTGGTTTGAGAGCTCATTGGTCCACCTAGGAGGGTTTCAAGGTCCAATCTAAGCCTACCACATGTATGCATCCAATTTTCCTCCAAAGGCTAAGTATTTTATCCTATTATATAATATTGATGTTCCAGGAAGATTTACATGTTGGACAGTGATAATAAACTCAGTTATTCACACCATTCCTATGTGTTAATTTTTCTCTTTTCACTGTTTTTTCTACATAATTTGTGAATATATTGAGTTGTGAGGATTCCCTTAGCTCCTAGATATTGTTGTGAATCATATTTTCACATGGTATTAGATCTCTTTGGAGATGCAAATTAAATCCATAGCATTTGAGTTTCTATCTAGGGTATTTTCCTGAAAAATTTGAGTGTTTGCATTGCAGGTAGTTTTAGTGTCCTTGTCACTTAGTGCGCAAGCAGAAATGGAGGAGATTCATGTCTTGCTTACCCCATCCAATTATTTTGAATGAAATGTTGAAATGCTGATCCAGCTGAGGTAAAAAGTCCTCTACAGAGTCACTATAGGGATTGAGAATGAGCCCAACTTTGTTGTGGAAAAATCAAAGTACTTCAATAGATTGGATGAGGCATTCCAGATGCTTTGTATCAGTATATCAAGGGATATTCTATTACATGTAGACAGTATTACCACACCTAATGAATTATGGCTCAAGCTCAAGTCACTCTTTGGGAATACTAATGAGATGAGAGGATGCCAACTCAAAAATGAGTTGATCTCACTGAGCCCAACTCAGTTTGATATGATCCAGGATCTCTTCATAAATTTTAAATCATTGGTGCTTCGGCTAAAATAATGTGGCATTGATAAGGAATAGGAGCAGTTTATCTTGTCAAGTATTTCGAAGCTAGGCCCTGAGTACTTAGTGTTTGTCTCCACTTTCAACTTAGGAAAGATGGCAACTCAAAATTGGATAATACCTTCACTGGCAGACTTCATGGAGTCTTTGACTCAAGAACAAAATAATCTGGTGCAAATGGGTACCAACAAATCCACCAAGGATCAAGCCCTTGCTGCAGGTGTTTCAAATCAAGCAAAAGGAAAGAATAAAGCCAAGGATTTGAAGCAACAAGAGAAGAAGAAGCATGAGAAGCCCAAATCTTTAGATGGGGTTTGAATCCTAGCAAGGACAAAGAGAAGAATAAGCAAGAGAAGACAAAATTAAATTATTGTCACAAAGGGTGGCATCCAGAGAGTGCATGCATAAAGAAAACCATTGACATGATGACACAACTCCTTGAGAAGAACATCATCCCACTGCTAGAAGGAGCAAGGAAGAAAGAGGGAGGTTCAAGCTTAGAGAACAAGGATATATGCCATGCTTTAATTTCTGGATCTTGCTGGATCTTTAGGATCTTCTTCCTTCATCATAGATTCAGGTGCCTCAAGGAACATGGATTCCATGCAAGATTCCTTCTTTACCATACATTCTTACAGTGGTCTATCCATCCTCATGGGTGATGACTCTGAGATCCCAGCCAAAGGAATTGGCAGGATCGATCTAAATAATCGGTACTTCAACAATGTGTTGTTTTTGCTTGATCTTGCAATATGAACCTACTCTCTACCTATCAAATGACACACAGACGTACAACCAAGAGAGTAACATTTACTCAAAATGATGTGGAGATCTCATAAATATCTATAGGCCAAGCTTTTATAGTGGGTATTGTTGAACATGATTCGAGAATGTATAAGTTCTCTCGCTTCCTCCCTTACTACCAAGGGAATGCACTCCTGTCACATGCCAATGAAACAAGTAAGTTGTGGCATGAGATATTTGGAAATCTCAATTACAGGTACCTCCAAGCACCAAGCAAGGAAAGAATGGTTGGAAGGCTTCCTACCATCAAGTTTACCAAAGGTACTTGCAAAGGGTGCATAGTGGGGAAACATGTTGAGCACAAATATGATAAAGGGAAGGAAAGGAAGGTTTTCCAAGTTCTTGATCTTATCCATTCATATCTGGTAGGGCCCCTTCCCACACCCTCATATGTGAATTTAAGGTATGTGTTGAATTTCATAGATGATTTCTCAAGGTATTGCTGGGTGTATTTTATTGAACAAAAATATGAAGTTTTTGAGACTTTCAAAGTGTTCAAATATTTAGTGGAGAACATGAGAGGGAATAGAATCAAGGTTCTTAGGACTGACAATGGAAAGGAGTATGTCAACTTGAACTTACAACATATATGTCATGAAAGTGGAATTTAGATGCAACATTATGTTCCCTACCAACCATAACAAAATGATGTTGTGAAGCACAAGAATAGAGCTCTGAAAGACATGGAAACATGCATGATGGAGGAAAAGCATTTGTCACCTAAGCTATGGGATAAAGCCATCAATTGTGTTGCATATGTTCAGAAAAGTGCTCCACACAAAGCATTGGAATGAAAAACTCCATCTAAGGCTTGTATTTTTCACTGTGAAAATATGAATCACAACAATATCTAGGATCTAAGGGAATCTTCACAACTTGAGATATTCACAAATTATGCAGAAAAACAGTGAAAAGAGCAAAATTAACACATGGGAATGGTGCCAATAATTGAGATTATTATCATTGTCCATCATGTAAATATGAGTGGAACATCATTATTATACAATAGGAGAAAAATTTTATCCTTTGGTGTAAAATTGGATGCATACATGTGGAAGTATTAGATTAGACATCAAAACCCCCCTAGGTGGAACAATGAGCTCCCAAACCACCTCAAATGGTCATGAATTCCTGTGTGAACGTGGCTGAAAGATCATAGGATATAAATGAGGGTATGATAGGTGTGGCAGAGTGTATTGGTGAGTGGGAGAGGCTCTAGGAAGCAATAAATCATAAAAAAGAGCCAAAAACACCCAAATGCCATGCATGGGAACCTTTAGTCAACCATTTTTCCTATTTTATGGAGTGGGAGCACACCAAGGAGTAAACCGTCATAAAAGGGTGCATGTGTAACCAGAATGATCAAATGTCAGCTTCTGGGTGCATTAATGAGTCCAAAACACGAAAGGACCTTGCTAGACCAACATAACCAAGTTTTGTACCATATGACATAAGTACAAGACAAATGAAATTTTTTCCTAAATGTATATGACCATGGTAGTAGGTGGTATAATGCTGTAACACCCCATTAATCCCTACACAGTGTAATTACATCACAAAATTGAGGCCTTGGCAACTAAGGCTCAAGTCACCTCTTACAAAAGTTTATTTGTCCTTATAACCAAGGGAAGGAGGAAGACCTCATGGGAAAAAAGCCTCCCCTCAAAAATGGACATGGAGATAAATATAAGTGAATATCAACAATCACCATGTGTCATACACTCCAATAAGTGATATTATATAGGTGAATGTCTTCTCTATGAAGCTCTTGGTGAATATGTCAGCAGTTTTCTCTGTAGATGGGAAATACTGCAACAATATCACCTGCTCATGCACCAAGATCCTGATGTACATTGTAGTGCATGTGTATCTCTATGTGATTGGTCCTCTGTCTTTGTAATGGATCATTGGAAATATTGATTGCACTTTGATTGTCACACCAAATGAAAGTGGGTGAATCGAATGCAAATCCAAGTTCTCCAAGAACACCTTGCAACCACACACATTGTGTAGCTGCGTTCACTTCTCCTCTACACTTAGCCTCAGCTGATGAAAGGGATATAGTGTGTTATTAATTACTTGACTAGAATATGGTACCATATGAAAGCATGAAGACATAACTTGAAGTGTACTTTTTGTTAATGGAATCTCCAACCCAATCAGAATCAGTAAATCCAAATAGTTCTAGTGGAGAAATGGCAACATAGTGTACCCAAAAGTGTTTGGTTCCTTGCACATAATGCAAGATCCTTTTGCAGAATTCCAATGGATCTCATGACAATCCTGCATATATCTTGCAACAACACCTACTACATCATTCAAATCAGGTCGAGAGTGTGTCAGATACATTAAGCTCCCAACTAGTTTCCTGTACAACGAGCTGTCCACCAATGGCGATGAACCAAATTCACCCAGTTTCACTCCTAAAAGGAATAGGAAATTGGATTCCTTACTATTAGCTCTCCGGGAAACTCTTCTAGGTTGCAGCTCGAAGATGCCTAGTAAATTCAATATTTTCAAAATGGTTTACTCAATGGATCAAGTCAGATGACAAATAAGACCTCACTCACTCAAGACATGCATAAACTTAACCAAATAGACAAGGATTCTAACTATCAATGTTCAGAGGGTTTGTAATAAAGGTGAATAGGTGAAGAATTCTCACTATGTTGGAAGATTCACACGTAAGGCACTCACATATGAATGGCTAATCATAACAAGGAAAGATACTTTCAATTCCAATTATCCACACAGAGATAGGATGAAAACTATCTTGTATTAGGTAAATAAAATAAACCTAAATTAAAAATCCAAGCACAAGTATAGAATAGAAAGAAGATGAAATCTGAACATGTAATGGAAAAAGAGCTTGTATTAATTGATAAGAACATGAGAAGCTTGAATAAAAAAAGTGTCTAAGAGTCTTCGAAGTCGAACCCTTTCTTCTACAGAAGTCATAGGATTTATAGCCTTTACAAAATTATTCTAGATCCTGAAAAATTGTTTCAAATTTGCTAAAAATAGATAATTAAAAATAGTTGTTAGAAAAAAGGAAAATATCCTATTTTGATGGTCAATCTCCATATCTCAAAAAACATTCCTGATCTTCAAACTCTTCAACACCTGCAGAAAATCTTCATGGACTGATAGATGAGGTCGAAAATGCCACCTGGAGGACTGATAAGTCATCTTTTGCCCCAAAAATTGGGCCAAACTACTGAAGACGGGGGCTCAAATATGGATTTGGTTCTCCAAATCTGTGACACCTGTGTATAAAACAAAATAGCTTTTTGTATATTGGTTTTTTTTGAGAAAAAATGTCTGTAGATTTTTTGAAATTCATTTTCATTTTCCCAAGATCTGTATTTCAAAAAATGTGTCAAATAGGGAAATTCTGAGATCCAAAAATTAAGGCTCAGAGATGGATTCGATTCTCCCAATCTGCAACACTTGTAGGAAAACTGAGAGATTTTATTCTTCTAAGACATGTTAGGAACAAAAACCTTTGATCGGTTTGAAAAATGATTATCCAGACGCTTAGAATCATCATTTTAAAATGATGACTTTTCATAGTAAAAATGCCAATTTCGGTGGCTTGGAGCACCCTGAAATTTCGGTCTTAGCTGGAAAAAGTCCACTTTTGGTGTCTTAGAGACCATTTTGAAATAATGCTTAGCCACGAAAACCTGTGTTTTGAGTTTTTTGAAATAAATACTAACTCCAAAGTTTTTTTAAAAATATTTACAAGTTAGAACTCATTAAAATGAGCCTAAAAAAATTTAGTAAAGTTTTTTTCTAATGAATTTCTACCTCTTAATAAAATAAATTTGACTAATTTATTTAAGGAGATAACATCTGGATCCTACTTGAGGATGATGATCCTCCCTGTGAGGTTCCAAGAACTATAGATCTGATTCCTTTCCTGTAAAACAAAAATTCAAACATATCTTCTAGTGTTCTATTGGGCATGGAGTCATCTAGCCTTTACAACTGATCCCCTGCAAACCTGTAGCCTTCTTGTAGCTTGCTCTACTTATTCAAGAAAACAACAATTGAACATAATCTATCTGCTCGTATGAAAAGATTATTCTACACCTATTCCTACTCTAACCACTGTACTGATGCTTAATCAAGTAAACTCATGCTTCCAATGAAGCCATGTCATAAACATATTTGCTGACAAAATTATTTATCTCAACCCCAAGAATAATGGAATGTACATCAAATAGTAAAGTGGTTTGAATAGATGATAAAACCAACTTTCATCTGACAGAAATATTTTAACATATATGCTGCTTATAGAATCCAAATAATCAGCAATAGGATCATCAAATTTACAAGGAAATACATCTTCTTGTTGCTGTTCCAACTGACTGAGATGATTTTGCTGATGGTTGTATTCATTGGTGTTAATGCTGAATGTGGATTGCTCAAACTTTGTCAAAGGAAAATGAAAGCTCAATTGTTGATCTAAACCTTTCTGCTCTCTTTCACCATATCTCTGTAATTTGAATTCATCATGATAATACGCTGGCCTATTACAGCTGACAATTTCTTTACAAGATGTATCACTGGAATTTTGATCTACAAATTCATAACCATCATCAACCATAGAATGCACACATTTCTGATCATCTCTCTGCTGAAAAGTAGAATTAGATGAAATTCCATAAGTGGACAAATCTTCACAAACCTTAAAATCTTCTTCTTCATCACTGTATTTGTCACATATGGGAACATCATGATAAAATTCTAATGAAAATTCTTGTATAGAACTATCAGCAATAGGATCATGAAACAAATTTGAAAAAAGCTCACCTTGTTCGTCATCACAATTTGAAACAACATATTCATAATGATAAGGAGGATCCTCCTGATGTTCTAGCTGAAGATTAGATCGTCCTTGAAAATTTTGTTCCTCATGGTTACTACCACTTTCCTTAGTCTGCAAATCTAAAAATTGTGGGATGGCCTTACTGATTTCAATGGCCAATTGACCAGCAAAAGATGATCATTTCCATGTGGAGTTAAAGAAACCAATTCTTCAGATTCACAACAATGAGATTTAATGATAGTAGGGAAACATTTAACTCCTTTATAATCCATTTCTAGTTCATGTTGATGGAAAAGTGCATCATATTGAATATTCTTGAAGGGCTGCTGCATATTGTGAGGGAGAGATCCGTCTCTATTTACATCTTCAACCATATGATGTAATTCATATTCATCATAGCAATTACCAAATACAAACTCATCTGAAAAATACCTTTTGTAGTGCTCAGTGAATGCTCTGTGAAAATCCTTCAATAATGAAATGCTGGAAGGAGGTAAAGAGAAATGCCACTAACGTGCATCACCATACAATGAATACATGAATATATTCATATGAACATATTCATGCCGCTGATATAATAGATCCATGCATTCGTGAAACTTGAGGAGGTGTTGCACAGGATTGTCTTCTTTCTCCTCTTTGAATACAGGTAGAAAATCTCCCCATTCGTACATATCAGGTACTAGATGTGGGAAACCAGGAACTAAAGAGAAGTCAAGAGGTGAAAACCTCTGAGCCAAAAGAGTAGCAAATGATTTTGACATCTGAATATTGTGGAGTCACTACTGAATTCATCCTTCATGGATTCGCCAGATAGATGATTACAACCAAAAAAGTGTCCAGGCTATGTCTATCATCAAAGATGGAACTATGTCGTCTCCCAGGGAAGCTTTCTTCAATCTCCCTGCCCCGGAAACGGTGCCAATTTGTTAGCTCTCTAGGAAAATCTTTTAGGTTGCAACTCGAAGATGTCTAGTAACTTCAATATTTTCAAAATGGTTTACTTAATGGATCAAGTTAGATGACAAATAAGACCTCACTCACTCAAGACATGCATAAAATTAACCAAATTGACAAGGCTTCTAACTATCAATGTTTAGAGGGTTTGTAATAAAGGTGAATAGGTGAAGAATTCTCACTATGCTGGCAGATTCACACATACGGCACTTAAATATGAATGGCTAGTCATAACAAGGAAATATACTTGCAATTCCAATTATCCACACAGAGATAGGATGACAACTATCTTATATTAGGTAAATAGAATAAACCTGAATTAAACATCCAAGTACAAGTATAGAACAAAAAGAAGATGAAATATGAACATGTAATGGCAAAAGAGCTTGTATTAATTGATAAGAACATGAGAAGCTTGAATACAAAAAAGTGTCTAAGATTCTCCGAAGTTGAACCATTTCTTCTACAGAAGTTACAGGTTTTATAGCCTTTACAAAATTATTCTAGATCCTGAAAAATTGGATCGAATTTGCTAAAAATAGATAATTAAAAATAGTTGCTAGAAAATAGGAAAAGATCTTATTTTGATGGTCAATCTCCATATCTAAAAAAATATTCCTGATCTTCGAACTCTTCAACAGCTGCAGCAAATCTTCATGGACTAATATATGAGTTCGAAAATGCCTCCTCGAGGACTAACAGGTCATTGTTTGCCCCAAAAATTGGGCCAAATTGCTGAAAACTGGGACTCAGAGATGGATTTGTTTCTCCAAATATGTGACACATGTGTATAAAAATAAAGAGGTTTTTGTATATTATTTTGTTTGGAGAAAAAACTCTCTCATTTTTTTTAAATTCATTTTTATTTTCCCGAGATCTGTATTTCAAAAACATGTGTCAAACAGGGAAATTCTGAGATCCGAAAATTAGGGCTCAGAGATGGATTCGATTATCCCAATATGAAACACCTGTAGGAAAACTGAGAGAGGTTATTATTTTTTGACATGTTAGGAACAAAAATGTCCAATATTTTTTCAAAATTATTCTCCAGTCGCTCAGAATCATCATTTTAAAATGATGACTTTTCACTGTAAAAACGCCAATTTCAGTGGCTTGGAGCGCCCTGAAATTTCGGTCTTAGCTGCTGAAAGTCCGCTTTTGGTGGCTTAGAGACCGTTTTGAAACAATGCTTAGCCACAAAAACATGTTTTTCAATTTTTTTGAAATAAATACTAACTCCAAAGTTTTTTTAAAGATATTTACAAGTTAGAACTCATTAAAATGAGCCTGAAAAAATTTAATAAAGTTTTTTTTCTAATGACTTTCTACCTCTTAATAAAATAAATTTGACTAATTTATTTGAGGAGATAACACTTACGTTCATCCATTTTTAAATTTAATAACAGTTCTGCAACATTCTTTGATTGGCTTACCTTGATCCCTGCATCAAATTTCTTAATCTCCAAGCCAATAACTTGTTTCAACAATCCAAGGTCAGTCATAGAAAACTCACTATGAAAAGAGGAATTTATTGAAACTATATAATCAATGTGAATTCCAATGATCAAAATATCATCAAAATAAAACACTATGTCCTGCAATAAATCACCAACATTCTACAAATATACATTAGGATCAGTTTTGCAACACTCAAATCCCAGTGAATGAATAAAGTTGTCCATCTTGGCATACCAAGCCCTGGGGGCTTGCTTGAGGCCATAGAGAGACTTCTTAAACCTATAAACAAATGAAGGATCATGAATGAAACCTTCAATATTCTGCATATAAATATCCTCATGAATATCACCATGAAGAAAATCACTGTTCACATCCATGTGGTGAACCTCCCATCACTTAGATGGCCAAAACTAGCGTGATTGAGTACATATTTGCAACTGATGCAAATATCTCTGTATAGTCCAATCCTTGGAATTGAGAGAATAATTTTGCAACCAACCTAGCATTTTACTTGATATTTGAACCGTATTCATCCACCTTGGTCCTATAGACCCACTTACATTGCACTAGTTTCCTCTTGGAAGGTAGAGGAACCAACTCCCACATTTCATTGTCTTGCAAAGACTTGAACTCTTCTTGCATGCATGTTTTCCACCTTGTGTCAAGTCATGATTCCTGATATGTTTGAGGATAATATCCAAGCATCATAAATCATCTCTCTGAAATATTCAATTCACAAGTGGATAAAGCATTGTGAAATTGAGATCTAGTATTACTATAGTCTAGTGGATCCCTAGCAAGATCACTAGCTGCTTGTATGGTTTTCTCAGCCCACTTTGGCCTTATGGATGATTCATGACTCGAATTAATTTCATCATCATAATCATCAACATGAATTAGAAAAATAAGAGGAATAATCATCGCTTACATCATCATGGAGTGGAGGATGTGAGCATTTCCCTTGGACTAGTTCGATCTCCTGAATGGGATCTTCTTCGTACTGTACACTCCTTTCAATTAATTTTTTTGAGATGAGGGACCAAAGAGATTGTATCCCGTTGCATATTCAGCATATGCAACCATAATTGAATCCTTTCTTTGAGTTTTCAAGGCCTTTCTCTTCTCGAGAGGAATTATAACCCAAGCCTTTGATCCAAAAACCTTGAAATAAGAAATGTTGGGTTTGTGACCACTCCAAGACTCAAATTGTGTTTTTCATTCCAATGATTTGTGTGGAGATTTGTTCTGAACATATGCATAAAAATTTATGGCTTCATACCATAGCTTAGGTGACAATTCCTTTTCCTCCATCATGCATTTTTCCATCTCTTTCATAGCTCTATTCTTGAGCTCACACCATTTTGTTGTGGTGTGTAGGGCACAGAATGTTGCATCTGAATGCCACTTTCATGACATAGTTGTTGTAAGTTATTGTTGAAATAATCCTTTACATTGTTAGTCCTAATAACCTTGATTTTATTCCCAGTTATTTTCTTAACTAAATCTTTGAAAACTTTGAAATTATCAAAAACTACAGATTTTTAGTTGAGAAAATACACCCAACAATACCTTGAGAAATAATCTATGAAATTCAACACATACCTTGAATTCCCATATGAGGATGTGGGGATAGGAACTATAAGATATGAAAGGATCAGATCAAGCACTTGGACAACCCTCCTTTCCTTCCCTTTATCATATATCCATTCAACATGTTTCCCCACTATGTATCCTTTGCAAGTTCCTTTGGAAAACTTAATGGTAGGAATCCCTTCAACCGTGCTTTCCTTTCTTAGTTCTTGGAGGTACCTGTAATTGAGATGTACAAATATCTCATGCCACAAATTTCTAGTTTCATTTGCATGTGATCTGAGTGCATTCCCTTGGGATTAGGGGAGGAAGTGAGAGAGCTTATACATTCTCGAACATGGTCAGCAAAACCCACTGCAACAACTTGGTCTGTGGAGATTTCTGAAATATCCACATCATATTGAGTAAATTTTACTCTCTTGGATGTACGTGTGTGTGTCATTTGATAGACATAGATTAGTTTTCTACAAGACCAGGAACAAGCAACACATTGTTGACGTACCCATTATCTAGATCGATTCTGCCAAATATTTTGGCTAGGATCTCAGAGTCATCACCCATGAGGATGGATGGACCACTGTAAGGATTTATGGAGAAGAAGGAATATTGCATGGAATCCATGTTCCTTGAGCTACCTGAATCTATGATGAAGGATGAATATCCTAAATATCCAATAACCAAAGCATGGCATCTATCCTTGTTCTCTGAGCTTGAACCTCCCTCTTTCTTCCTTGTGCCTTCTGGCATTCAGATGTTTTTCTTCTGAAGGAGTTGCACCATCATGTTAATGATTTTCTTAATGCATTCACTTTATGGATACCACCCTTTAAGACAATAAGTGCATTTTGTCTTTTCATGCTTCTTCTTCTCTTTTTCCTTGTTAGGATTCAATCCCCCATCTAAAGAATTGGGCTTCTCCTACTTCTTCTTCTCTTGCTACTTCGAATCCTTGGATTTATTCTTTCATTTTGCTTGATTCGAAACACCTGAAGAAAGGAATTGATTCTTGGTGGATTTGATGGTACCCATTTCCACTAGTTTATCTTGTTCTTGGGTCAAAGACTCCATGAATTATTCCAGCGAAGGAATTCTCAAATTTCGATATGTGATCTTGCCTGAGTGGAATGTGGTGACAAAAGATGAGTACTCAGGGCCTAGCTTTGAAAGAATGGACAAGATCAGCTTCTCCTCTTTCTTATCAATGCCACACTATTTCAGATGAAGCACCAACTATTTGAACTTTGTGAATAAATCCTGGATCATCTCAAAGTGAGTTGGGCTCAATGAGATTAACTCATTTTTGAGTTGGTGTCCTCTCATCTCACCAGTCTTCCTAAAGAGTGACTCGAGATTGAGCCATAATTAATTGGGTGTGGTAATAATTTCCACAAGGAAGAGAATACCCCTCTAGATACCGAGACAAAACATCTTGAATGCCTTATACAATCTGTTGAAGTACTTTGATTTTTCCATAGTAGAGTTGGGCTCATTCTCAGTCCCCATGGTGACTCTATAGAGGCCTTTCAACCTCAGTTGGATCATAATTTTGGCAATGCATTAAAAATAATTCAATGGGGTAAGAAATGCATGATTCTACACTATTTCTACTTGCACGTTGGGTGACAAAGACACTAGAACTAATTGCAATGCAAACACTTGACTTTTTCTGGAAAAGACCCTAGATACCAGCTCAAACTATATGGATTTGATTTACAGCTCCAAAGAGATCTGATACCACGAGAAAATATTATTCACAACAATATCTAGGAGCTAAGGGAATCTTCACAACTCAAGATATTCACAAATTATGCAGAAAAAATAGTGAAAAGAGAAAATGTAACACATAGGAATGGAGCCAATAACTGAGTTTATTATCACTGTCCAACATGTAAATATGCCTAGAACATCATTATTATACAATAGGATAAAATATTTATCCTTTGGAGGAAACTTGGATGCATACATCTGGCAGGATTAGATTGGACCTCAAAACCCCCATAAGTGGATCAATGCTCTCCCAAACCAGCTCAAATGGACACAAATCACTGTGTGAATGTGACTGGATCATGCTAGGACATAAATTAGGATAGGATATGCATGGTAGAGTGCATGGGTGAGTGGGAGAGGCTATAGGAAACAATAAATGGTCCAAAAGAGATAAAAACACCCAAATACCATGCATGGGCACCTCTGGTCAACTAGTTTCCCTGTTTTATGGAGTGGGAGTGCACCAAGGACTAAAAAATCATAAATGAGTGTACATGAGTAACCATAATGATGAAATTTGGGCGTTTGGGTGCATTAATGAGTCCAATACACTAAAGGACCTTTCTAGACCAACATAACCAAGTTTTGGACCATATGACATAATTCCAAGACAAATGAAAATGTGTCATAGGTGTATGTGACCATGGTACTAGGTGGTATAAGTATCTAACAGTCACAATCCCAATGTTTCTCATTTCATGGTTTTTGGATCAAATGCTTGGGATAAAATTACCCTCGAGAAGAGAAAGATCTTGCAACCTAAAATCAAGAAGTCCATTATGGTTGTATATGTTGAATGTGAAAAGGGATACAAGCTCTTTGATCCCTAATTTCAGAAAAAAATCATTGAAAGGAGTGTACAGTTCGAAGAAGATCCCATGCAAGAGATAAAACTAGTAAAGAGGGGATGCTCACATCCTTCACTCCATGATGTTGTAAGTGATGATTATTTCTCTGATTTTTCTAATTCTGATGTTGATGATTATCATGATGACATGAATTCATATCATGACTCACTCATAAGTCCAAAGTGGGTTGAGAAAATGACACAAGCAAATGGTGATTTTGTTGGATATCCACTAGACTCTATGAAGACTAGATCTCAATTTCACAATGCTTTCTCCACTTGTGAATTGAATATTTCACAGAGACTCTTTATGATGGTTGGATTGATACTCAGACATATCAAGAAGCATCACTTGACCAAAGGTGTCAAAAAACGATGCAAAAAAAGTTCAAGTCTTTGCAAGACAATGAAACTTGGGAGTTGGTTCCTCTACCTTCCAAGAGGAAATTGGTGCAATGTAAGTGGGTTTATAGGACCAAAGTGGATACAAATAGTTTAGATATCAAGTACAAGGATATGTTGGTTGAAAAAGGTGTATCTCAATTCCAAGGAGTGGACTATACAGAGCCATTCGCACTAGTTGCAAACATGGACTCAATCAAGCTAGTTTTGGTCATTGTTGCATCTAAGTGATGGGATGTTCACCACATGGATGTGAAGAGTGATTTTATTCATGGTGATATTCATGAGGATATTTATATGCAGCATCATGAAGGCTTCATTCATGATCATTCACTTGTTTGGAGGTTGAAGAAGTCCCTCTATGGACTCAAGCAAGTCCCAGGGCTTGGTATGCCAATATGGACAACTTCCTTCTTTAACTAGGATTTGAGCGATGTAAATATGATCCTAATGTATATTTGCAGCATGTTGGTGATTTATTGCAGGTCATAGTGTTGTATGTTGATTATTTTGTGATCATTGGATTGTTGAAATAATTTCGTGGCTTGAAGATTGAGCAATCTGATGCAGGGATCAAGGTCAGCCAATCAAAGTATCATGTAGACCTATTATCAAATTTCAAAATGGTTGAATATAAGGAAACCAAGTTCCCATTCCTTTCAGGAGTGAAACTAGGTGAATTTGGTTCATATCCATTGGTGGACAACTCATTGTACATACAACTAGTTGGGATTTTGCTGTATCTCACACACTCTCGAACTGGTTTGTCTTATGCAGTAGGTTCTATTTTGAGATATATGTAGGAGAATCATGAGATGCATTTGAATGCTGCAAAATGGATCTTGCATTATGTGCAAGGAACCAAACACTTCAGGGTATACTATGATGCAATTTCTCCACTAGAACTAGTTGGATTTACTAATTATGATTGGGATGGAGATTCTATTGAGACAAATTCCACTTCTCGTTATTTATTCATGCTTGCACAAGGTCCCATATGTTGGTTAAGAAAGAAACAACACACTATATCCCTTTCATCAACTGAGGCTATGTACAGAGGAGCAATGAACACATCTACACAATGTGCGTGGTTGCAAGGCATTCTTGGAGAACTTGGATTTGCATTTGATTCACCCACTGTCATTTGGTTTGACAATCAAAGTGAAATCAATATTTCCATTGATCCAGTACAGAGACAGAGGACCTGACACATAGAGAAACACATGCACTACATTAGGAGCTTAGTGCATGAGTAGGTGATTTCATTGTAGTATTTCCCATCTATAGAGGAAATTACTGACATCTTCACTAAGAGATTCATAGAGAAGACATTCACCTATTTGATATTCACAGAGAAGACATTCAATTATGTGAGTTTTCACCATAATTTTGACATCCGTGACCTTATACATGAATTTTAGTTATGACAGGTGCGTATATATGTGCAAAGGCTTTGTTTTTACCGCATATATGTGGCCTTATACATGTCCCAATGATCTGTGACCTGCGTGGGCTGAGAATCCTATCTTTGGGTGTCCAAAACATGAAAATTCACCGCCAAAATTAAGCATTAATGCATGGAATGGATAGAGAATGGGATTGTGAGTTACCTGGTCTTGAAGGGACGTGGATTTCGTGGCTCGTATCTTCCAGAATTTTTGTTTGAATTTCTGAAGTCCAACAAGTTCCAAATGCACTATGATGGGCGAAAACCCAATTTGTATGGTAAATTTTTTTTTACTATTTATTAAATATTTTTACCCATTTTTCCTACAGTTTGGGTTTCTTATTAACTTTTCCAGCTATTTTGAACTAATATGGTTATGTAGGGTCTCTTTTGTTGCACCTTCTCCAATACTTTGGCTCATTGATGCCCATGGAATGTATAAAAATTAATTGGCATATAGGATGTGACCACTTTCCGCGTGCATTTTTCATTATCCTATGACTATGTCACCTTAACCATAGGTACGAACCCACTTCTTAATGTCATAGAACCATATTACTACTTCTAGAAGTGACATTATGCAAGTGGTAGAGCTTTCCTAATCATGGGTTCCCTAGATATATCTCGCTTTGTCATTTGGTACGCATGCTAAGCATTCCCCCTTATGTTTGGGAGTACCTTGTAGTCCCTTCATTCCTTTTGAACAAGAACCTCATATTCTTTATTAACTTTATGTTGGCTATCTCCTATAGGGACTCCCATTTTTTTACCATTTGTAATTGCATTGCATGCATCCGCTTATTGTATTGAGCTTTATGTAGACTCCTCGCTTCAATTTTATAAGCCATATATCACGAGATTGTCTCAATTCCATCCAAGCATAACCTCTCAATTATCTTTTGTAGCTTGATTATCCCATACCCGAAAAAGACATCCCCCCCCAATTTTCCTTATCATGCATATGCTTCCTTGCATTCGGCATAGGTATGTTTCACTGCTTGGAACTAGTTTTCTTTCCCGCAACACTCATTTCCTCCTTGTTGTACTATAAGTAATTTGGTTCTTTTTCAAGCTTATTAACATGAAAAATACCAAACAAATCATAAAAAATAAAAAATTAGACAGGAAATGATATTATTTTCTATGGGAAGTTATCATCTCACCTTCGAACACAACACATTCCATGAGTCTATTCATCATTGGTTTGTTTTTTTAGTATGACCTTAGGAGTTGTACTCATTATTCTAATTTTTCTCCATCATCTAGTTATGCTTATAGTCCCTACGTAGCCTCTATTGATGCCTCCTCTATCACAAATTTTTCCCATTTTTCATTTTGAGTCTATGTTTCTTACGTGTCTCCACCTTCCTTATGCTCTTGTTCAAAGGAATTCTTTAACTTGAGTCAGCCATTCCCTAATTATATTGTCTCTACATGTCAATCATTCTCAATACATTTGTTACGGGTTGGTGCACATCTTGTTCGTCTGAGTTCTTCCAAATTATCCAACTTTGTTGTGTACCTCATGTTGGTTGACGGGGAATTCCTTAATTCCCTCCTTTTAGTGGATTTCATTCCCTCGACTTCAAATCATTTATTCTAGAATAGGGATATAGAGTCCATTGAGTGCCTTGAGGCTTGTAATCATTAGTGGCAGGTTCTCTTGCCATCAAAAAATTTGGGAATACATCAATGTCACCTGATTGATGGATTTTTTCAAGTGTTCGATCTCAACACATCTATTCACACTTGTTTGAATGCACTATGTACCTTGATTCCCATTATCATTATCAATGGGATGTATTGCATATGTTATTGGTATACATCAATGACCAGTAATCAGACGATGGTCCATCATGTTTGACCCGAACACCTTTATTCGCATGACGAGACATGTACGAGAAGTGATTTCTGTAGAAGACCTCATAGCTTGGTGGAATTCCATATATGCTAACTCCTTGATCGCTCCAGTATTTATGATATTTTAGTTCTCATGACCATAGTTTAGTGTACCTTTGATGTCTTCATTGAGTATAGAGACCTTATTTCACTATATATTGTACGTGGCGATGACCCCTCATGACATATGTCTATTATGCCTATTCATGGCCATTGTACCGATATGTATTAAATACTCCTACGTATAATTCATATCTTCACTCATATGTAGATATTTATCATTGTATTATAGTAATGAGTGGCTGGTTATTCCACCTGGTTCTTCATTACCCCACTCCTGGGACTATTATAATGTATTTCAGCCATCATCTACCCCTCTAACCTCACACATTAGGAGGAATTTGTTATAGTGTAATTTTTCACACCTGATACATCATGCTTTGATGGCCTTTTCCTGTCTCTATGCAGATTCACTATATCCCATTTTCTCACCATTACCCTGATGCTCCTGTTGAACCCCTAAAAATACTCTTTTAAATATACATGCGGGTCATAAGTTTACAACCCGCGTATACATAGCTTGCACCATTGTCACCTATGTACATCAGGTTTTTTGCTAAAAAATAAAAATATTTGGAGTTTCCTCCCATCAAGTAACAAATGAATTGATCTTTGTCCTTCCATATGCCAGAAAATTCTTTGATTCAACCCTCCATTTCCTATTAAGTGGCTATATATTGAGCCATTGTGAAGAATTGAAGGAGGAGAATTTTGGACAGTAAAAAGATTATAGTGAAATTGTGCCCCATTCTTATATGCTTGAGTATGCATCCCTTTGTCCTTGAGGAAGCTATTAGTTCTCTTTACCAAGCCTTCCTTTTCCTTGATGAGATTCCCATTGTATGGAGGATTGAAGTGGTGGAGGGACTCGGTTTCTTGATTGCGATGATTTGCCAACAAAGGTTGTCATTTGTATCTATGTTTACATTAATAGAAATATCCATTTCCTGTCCCATTGCATGTGTAATTACAAATATTTGTATGCATGGATGTAATTAATTTGTATCCATCTTGGAATTGAATATTCTATATTAAACACTAACACTTTATATATCATGCTTGTATATCTCTTTGTTGTTGAGGACGAAGTGTAGGGATAAGTTTTGCTTGAGATATCAATGGGGATATATTTCGAACATCCGGTTGAAGGCACAACTCTTATCCCTTAGTTTTTAGTTTTATTTATATATATGGCATGCATGAGAATGGACTTATTTCTGGTGTCATACTGTCTATTTTGGTCCACCCTAATCCATATGAAGTTTTTCTTCGTAACATAATTAGTTCAAGGTAATTAATTTTAACTCAACTTACTTAATTTAATTATCTTGAGATAATTAACCCCATATTAACTCATTAACTTCTAGCATTTTATATGTATCCTTTCTTGAGACCAAAATATCAATGATATCTAGACCTACTTCTTATTTTTACTTATTAGAACTTAGTAATAATTAGCCTTGTGCTAATCGTTAAGTCATAGGTGTTTTTTAGTACCTTGTGGTGACTAGTAGTTTCCTCAACGCCCCTACCTAGAACTAACCTTTAACGACACTTATAAACTTAAGTTCCCATCTAGGGAACATCATAGTTCCCTTCAAGTTCTTGTAGCATGAATATGACACCCGTCATCGAACTCATGGATACCCAACCATTCAACTTCTTCCCCTAGTGGATTCCTTCCCCTTTCGTTTCGTTGTGTCAAGTATTTAGTCTCCAAGTCTACAAAAGTCATATTACCACTTAGGAATTTAAAATCATACTTACAAATTTTACTAGTGGGGCCTCGGACTTGAGGTCCTCATGACGAACTGGTACACTTTTACATTTTTAGTTACACAAGTATAAGGGTAAAAACAGGGATATTGCTGTTAGAGATCACAAAAATAAATAAAATGTTATCAAGAAATACTGAAGAAATATTTCGACTAAGATGAAACCATAACAAAATTATAGTTACAAAAAAAAAAGTATTCGAAAGTCAGAATGAGGTAATGAATACTTGAAGGGAAAATACTAGAAAAGCAAGAAGAAAATCACTACCTTAGAAATCATAATGAAGAACTAGATGAACAAATTAAGAAGTTAAAACATAACAAAATTTGCAAGAAGAGATGATCAAGAAGATTTAGAATGATAACATATTATTAGAAAGAAAATTAGAATAAATCTAGAATGAGGTATCAAAATAATCAAGAATAAAAGTACACGATGTAGAAAAAGACACAATTACAGATCCAATACAGATCACATCTCAAGAGGATGTCAAACTAGTTGAAGAAAATTTTACATGAACTCCCTATCAACATCCGCATCATAAAAGCAGAGATATTAAAATATGGGGACAAGTAACTGAAAATATGTATACTACCATAAAGAATTCCATGGCGCTAGTCTATAGTGGAAGTGAAATGCTACGAAAAAATTTGAATTAGGATGGATCGATCCTCTTACATTTTGAAATTTATGTTCCGCACTCACCGGATCATATTGTCATGTAGCCACAACTATGACAAAACATAAACCAATGCGACAAAGTTACAAACAAAAGTAAGGACAAAAAAGATTCTTCAACATGCTTGGAGGACAAAGCATTTTTGAAGAGGAAGGTAGCCTAACATATAAAATATAGATATAACATAATATTAATAAATAATGAATAAATAATTAAAAATAATATAATTAGTGAATAAGTGTAACTCTTTATGAAAAGTCACATAAGATGCCTTTTAAAATTTTATATATATGAAATTCTATCTTGTAAATGAATCATCATATCATATCTTATCTTATCATCTTTATTAAATATTTATTCATGGATTAGTTATACTTTTTGAAGTGGAAGTTCCTATAAATAAGTTGTATTGTTCCAAGCATCCAATTTAAGAAAACATGGAAATGATCAGAAAATATGGTACCATGGACCCATAATTGAATCTTGGATACATGTAGTTGAAAATGACCATTAATTACAAATCGGTCCAACCTTTTAGTCATGCCATTTGTCCTTACTCTATTATTGGACCAAGTCAGCTAAAACTCAATTGGTTCTATATCAACAAAATGAAAAGCTTCTAGTTGATTAATGAGAAAAAAAAACAAATTATTTGTGCAAACACTTTTCCCCCACATGAGAAATGAATCTCCCCCTCCCCAAAATCAAATTCTTAGAATTGCACACCTATAATATAAAATTATGATCTCAATATGCAATTTTGTCCTTATATGGCCCATAAAAATTGACAAGTGTAATTGTAGTGCCCATACTTTGGACCAATAGCTATGTTAAGAGACCTAAATAAAGTGAAAATGAATTAATTATAGATAATTTTGAATTCTATCCAATTATTGATCCTTATGGAAGACCACACGAATCAATTGAAAGGAAATCCCATCCAACCAATATTTTACTTAACCCAACCATTAAAGGACTCCCCACCCCATTGTATCCTGAAGCATTGTTACTTCTATCTTTTCAAACTTAACAATCCTTTTTAGGTCTAGTTTTTTGTATGACCCTCTAACCCGCAGGAATTTATGGTAAGGATCTTAATTGAGGAACCTATGCAAGGGGATGGATTTCTCTAAGGACCCCTAATATTTATTTATGAAGACCTTCATTAATCTCTTTAACGAATTGCTCTTGGGATTGTATTACAGCATATTTTCTACCCACCATAGTCGTGTCAAGATCCACCAGTTTATGCACTCCCAAGAAAATTGATAATCCCTACCTTTAATCAGATGATCCCCGTTTAGGAATTAAGTTATAATGACCAAACCTCCTATAGGGGCTTCGTAGTGAGACTAGGGAATGATCTGAAATTTCCAAGATGGGACGAGGAAAAGAAGAATAAGGGATGTCTCTGAGGTTATAAGAGTTAGGATTATTAATCCTCCCTTGTCCAAATTTGTTCATATGTCTAAATTGAGAGTCATGTCTAAATCAGGAGCACATCAAGTCTATTTATAGTCATTAACACCATTGAGTCCACTTGACCTAATTGGGGCACATGTTTCAGTTACTAAAGTGTGGGGAACACTAATTGAGGCTCACTGCCACTGATTGCACTTGATCGCATCAGTTTAGGAGCCTCCTAGACCAATCCCTACAATTTAGGAAGCCACCGGGAGTGCCGAAACCAACCAAGGTCAGTTCACTTCAGTTAATGACTAGTCAAGCTAAGTTAGGAGTCAGTTACATTCGGTTCTAGTCCTCTACATTCAATTAGCGCTAGGTTTACTTGACTGAACACATGTGGGGCGCATTTCTCACCTACCACTGTCAGTTAACCTTAGTCAACACTGAATGTGACACTTGAGTTATGTTTTAGAGCTCCAATGAACTCCGGTTATGGTTTAGACAAGGTCAGTTAACTATTGAGTCCTCCGATAGTGATTTAGACAAGGTCTTGGTTACCTACAGTCAAGTATAGTCTAATCAATTCAAACTTCCTCATGTGGATTCGAATTGCTTGTGGCTATTAAATCCATTGTACTTCATTGTAATTATCTATCTAATTACTCTTTGATTAATGAAAAGCATTCACAGCTGCAAGCCATTTTTGCACTGTTTCATTCTTCAATAACTGAGTAAATTGTGTGATCTATCATGTGAGTTGTGTGTTTGTCCACAGATATATGTGCTCAATTTAATATGGTATTAGAGCCTCGGTGGACAAGGCACTTCTCCTCCTCAGATCTCCTACTGGATCATTTTTTTTGTTTTGTAGGTACAACTTCGAAATGATTTCATCTTTGATGAGACAAGGTCTCTATCGGGTGTCTATTGGGCTCGATAAAGAGTGTTTTAGTAAGATTAACTGGCTGAATAAAAGTGATGGAGCTTTTGGAACATCCATCACCATAAGAATCCTTGATCCAAAAATATCGGCCTCCACTCTCTCTGATGAAGTTGTTCAAGATAAAGAAGAAGCAGAAGCTTCTACACAATTAATTCGAATTGAAGACAGTCTCTATGCAGTGACTCCTTCTCCTGATGCTCCGGAATTTCATGAGATCTCTGATATCTCATATTATCATATTGCTGAAACAGAAGAAGACATTCAAATCTCTGATATTGAAGAAAAATTATGCTGCACTTCCATGCAAACATTCACCGGTGATTTTCCTTTAAATTCTGTGCAAAATTTACTAGTAATTGCTTCTGAAACTGAAGAGAAATTTGATTTTTATCCCTCTAATGTTGCTGCTGGTGTGAAAATATATGATACCTTGGATATTTTGGAAGAAATATCATATTACCAGAGTGATCCATTCACTCCCCATGATCTATATTTTTCAGCAAATTCCTGCAGGATTGCATGCACCAAAATTCAGAATTTTGAAGAAGAAGAAAGTTGTGCATCCACCTTCTCGGTTAACCATTTATTTGAATCTGACATTAACCTTATTGGATCTGATATGATCTTATTTATATATGATATGATATTTCTTGGTTTAATATATCAAATTCATAATATTTCAGTACCACTTGTAGCTGTTCTCATCAACGGTGTGAAGAAACAAGTACCGCAAGTCTCCTACAAAACTGTTGCTGGGGATTTGATTCCATTTCACAGTTTTGGATCTATTTTGAATCTATTTAGATCTGATTTAATTTCTGATCTGATATTATTTGGTTCATATTTTAAAATCCAAAATCCTTCAGTCATGCTTGTAGCTGCTGTCACTAATTCCGGTGTAAAAAATCAAGTACCACACTTTCTCTTCAAAACTGCTGATGGGGATTTGGTGTTAGTTTCCTCATATGAGGTTGATGATATTCTTTTATGTGATTCATTATCTATTTCAGAAGCTATATCAGACTATGGATCTCAAGCATTCGTTCTCAACAGTCCCAGTGCTTCTCTACCATTGATCACATGCTCATCTCCTCACAGAACTAGTAAAGAGGAAGATTTTCTGCATCCGCCTGGACTATGGATAATAAGAGTTAATGATATCCTCTAATGTCAACCCAAAATGAATCTAATAGAAACATATGTCTCTTTAATATCCACGGGATTATGAAGGGGATTGTATTTTTATCCCAAATCATTAAGAGATTGAAAATTCACAAAAATGGGGAAGGGATTTTAAGACTTACCTACCAAGTCCTGAATACCACTACTAGCTTAAAAGGCTGAAGGAAACTCATATGAATTAGAAAATGAACTTCCTTGTATCATATGAATTGTTGGATCCCTCATTAGTGCTTTTGATCAATATTCTTCAATCCACTTGATTGAAAAAACACCAACCTTAAATTCACACTGCCCACTACGAACCTCCATGTTCATACCATTAATTGGGGAAAAAATACCATCTTATCAAAGGAAAAAATGTCGTCACTCAAAACTTGGTTTGTACCCTGGGACTAAGAGCTCCCCTTACCTACCTTATACCAAACATTCCAGGAATATGAACTAGTACAATCTACCACTATATGACCATATACATGGCATATTACGCAATGAAACAAAACATGCAATAATATACATACTATGTATAATGATGGGTCCCTGAAATAAGCTCGACAAACTCAAAGAAGCCTTGGGAGAGGTCTAGCTAAACTATGTATTTTCCCACCAATTACTTCCCACTGGCTAGAAAATGATCACCAATAAGGACATTTTTTTCCAATAGGTTCCCAATGGAATTTATTGCGTGTTCATACAAAAATTCCATAGGTAGGCCAATAATATTTACACAAATAGGAAAATTATCCAAAGTCTCCAAGGATGCATTGAAAAGAGGGTGTCATGGATTCAATAAAAGAAGTGAATGGTCTTGGTTTCATCTTATTTGGACTATTAAATATGAAAACCAAACCACCCTTTGCTAAACTATGTAATATAGGGATATACCCAAGTCAGAGGAACTCATGTAGATTAGGCCCATGACCCTCGAAACTCTACAGAAACACATTGCCTAAAATTTTACTAACTAATGACCTGTCTGGCAGCTACAAAATAAAATCTAACTACACATCCCAACCTACAACCAAAGAAATATTTCCTTCCCCATCCCCCCACCACTGATGTTTTTCAACATTCCTCCTCTCTTTGGTATTGAATTTGGATCTTGGGGACCCCTCTCCTCCTTGGATTTGTGCTACATCTAATTGAGCACCCACCAATGACTTTCCATTTATATCTAGAGAAGAAAACATACTTGCATAGGAAATACAATCAAGATCAACTATTTCAAGTCTTAGCTTGATATTCTGACCTTGATCTTGTACAGAGGGATTGTGAGGATATAAATCTAATTCTACTAGTATCCTAGAAGAAAGATTCAATTGGTTATTGGTGAATCCTAACAAGGGGAAACTACAGTGATTGAATATTCCTATGATGATCTAAGAATCAAAATTCCACAAACTTCATGTGGTTGAAAATGCATGGAATATATCTTTTAGGTGAAAAAATATCAATTTATCATGATTTTCTCAAAAACTATGGAAAACAAAGTGTAAAGGAAAGAATTAAAGGAATCAGTTGGGAACCCTATCCCACATTGTAATTTGCATCCTTCTCACCCAAAATCAAAATCTATTTAAGATCCATTTATGGTAATAATTTGGGAGGATGAATTTGAGAGTGTCAAAATTATGGAGGAATTGTGGGAGACTCTATTCACTTGAGAAATTTTAGTGATCAAAGGAAAAGAGGGTGAAGCTGTGAACCTACACTATGGAATATGATGGATTTGTTTAATTTGTGAACCTATTGATCTACAAGAAAATGGGATAAATTTTGAAGTGGATTATGCAGTGGAATCTCAATAACAATGTACACTAAACAAGACAAATTTGAGACAAATCTGATGAGAATTGATCAGTTAATTACAACATTAATCTTCATTAATTCAGTAGTAATACAATAATGTGACAATAAAGAGAATATGAATCAAGTGGATAGGATTCGAATCTACCAAATCAATCTAATTGAATAGCTAACTAGGAGTGTCTAAATAACTGCATGGGAGCCACTAGTCTAATTCTTGATGTCTAAATTAGTCTGAAAAGCAGTTAAACTAGTTAAAGAAGTTAAACTGATGAGGTAGGTGGAAAAAGGTGCCACTTCCCCATGCAACCATGAAAAACTAATGCTATAATGACTGAGAGTGATCTAACTAAAAGTAACTGGAGGTTGAATCGGCATAAATTCCTACCTACCACAACCAATTGATGGAGGTTGTTGGTGGCACTCAGAGTGGTCTCCTATAATGTATGGGTTGGTCTCAGAGGCACATAAACTCATGAATGAACATGCAGTAAGTGGAAGTTAACCTCTATATGCCATTCCCCACACTCTAGTACAGTAATAATGTCCCCCTAAGTTAGGAAAGATTATCAAATAGACTATATATGGACAAGGAAGGATTATTTAATCCGAACCTATTGATCTATAGAAAAATGAGAGCAATTGTGAACTAGATTATGCAGTGGAATCTCAAGAACAATGTACACTAAACAAGAAAAATTTGAGACAAATATGATAATAATTGATCCATTATTTACAACATTAATATTCATTAATTCAACAATATTACAACACTCTTACAATAAGAAGAATTCAAATCATGTGGATAGGATTAAAATATACCAACTAAATCTAACTGAATAAATAACTAGGAGTGTCTAAATCATTGCATGGGAGCCACTAGTCTAACTCCTGATGTCTAAATCAGTTCGACAATCAATTAAACTAGTTAAACCATTTAAACTGATGAGGTGTGTGGAAAAATGCACCACTTCCCCATGCAACCATGCAAAAATAGTACTATATTGAGCGAGAGTGATCTAACTGAAAGTAACTAAAGCTTGACTCAACATAACTTCCTACCTACCACAGCCAACTGATGGAGGCTGTTGGTGGCACTCCGAGTGGTCTCCTATAATGTAGGAATTGGTCTCATAGGCACATAAACTCATGCATGACATGCAGTAAGTGGCCGTTAACCTATATATGTTCTCCCCACACTCTAGTACAGTAATAATGTCCCCCTAATATAGGAAATATGATCAAATATATTATATATGGACAAGGGAGGATTATTTAATCCTAACACCCACCCTTAATCCTAACTTGGACAACTTGGTCTCTGTCAACTAGGCCAAAATTCTCCTATACAATCTAAAATAATTAAAACATGTTTAATAAACTAAGGAAAATGGGTAAAAACCCATGGGAAACCCCCC
>LPNX010036068.1:281181-369750 GCA_001517045.1 Pseudotsuga menziesii
ACTTGGTGAATATATCTGCAATCTGCTCCTCTGTAGGGAAGTATTGTAGTGTGATAGTTTTTCCATGCACTAGTCCCTGAATATAATGATTGTGAACCTCAATTTACTTCACCCGATGCTTCTGAACTGGGTCGCTGGATATCTTTATGGTACTTTGGTTGTCATAGTAGATGTTGACTGAAGGTGAAGTGAGAATCTCAAATTCTATCAAGATTCCATGGAGCCAAACTTCCTGAATGGATCCATTTACAACCCCCCTATACTCTGCTTCTGCTAAAGAGAATGAAGGTGCTGCTTGCTTCTTACTAGACCAAAAAATTGGCCCAAATCCCAACATAAACAAAATCCTGAAGTGGATTTTATATCATTCCCATCTTCAACCCATTCTGAATCTATGAATCCTATGAGATCAAGTTGTGCACCAGCTGCATAATGGATCCCATAATCTATAGTACCATGCACATAGTGCAAGATACTCTTTGTTGCCTTCTAGTGAAACTCATGTGGCTCCTGCACGTATCTCGAAGAAGCACGTACAACATAGGATATGTCTGGTCTCAAATGTGTGAGCTAGAGAAGGATCCCAATGAGCTGTCTGAAAAAAGTGTTGTCTACCAATGGTGTAGAACCACCTTCTTATATCCTGATGCAATATAGGAAGGGAAAAGGGGCTTCTTTCCAGTCTTCCATGTGGAATATAATAAGCATGTCTAATGAGTATCTGTACTATGATATCATGATTCTCGAAGTATTTTTACTTACTTTGAGACTAATGATCTATCTTAACAATCCAAGATTAATCATAACGAATGCTTTGTTTAGAGCTAACTTGATGCTTCTCAATCCAGCAACAGAGCTGCTAGTAATGAGAAAGTCATCCACATATAGCACAATCAATACCAAGTATCCATATTTCTTCTGCATTTAGACATTGCAATTTAATTTTCATCTTTTTTCATGTCCCCAATTAAACAATTTCCAAATAAGACTACTTGCAAATAATGTTTCACCAACCTACTAGTTACCTAGGTTGAGATGGAGACACAAATTTTGTAATAAGGGGATATGGGACCCAAAAGGACTTTATTTTATCATATTCACATTTAAATAGGTCACATAAATTATAAATTATAACAAAATAAGGTGGCATGGATTCATCAAGACACTTGGAATCTTGTGGAGCCTTTGGGTGACTAGATTCCCCACGCACTTGGCATGATATTCATCTAAATTCGAACACATGGGTAATGTAACATTATTGGATGGTTATGTGTTGTTAAATGTAATATAATGAGCCAAGGAATTCGAATTGGTAAAGGAGAGTAACTCTCATGGAAGATGAAGAGACTAGAATACAAGGTGTGCCACTTGGAAGGAGATTCTATGCACTCTATGATAACAAATGATGGAAGATTGTATGACAAGTATGACAAATTCAGACCTGATTGATGACATATGAAAAATATGACATACAAGGGACAACAATAGCCATCAGGGGGTCTAATTTGGTATTTATAGGTATCCATTCTAATTGGGAAAATAATTGGAGCATGAAAAGGAACACAAGTGTCATGATAGTTACTAAACCACTACGATGAGTTGGAGGAATCTCATGGAGGAAAATTTGACCTTCGGAGGCCTCACGAAGTTAATAAAATGATATCATGAGGAATAATAATGGATTTTTGTAATTTTTTAATTGTCCTTTGGCATTTTGGAGATATTTTTCTTGTCCATTGCACGGTGAATGTTCACTCTCCCTACTTGTGAACCAATTTCGAGGGAGTTGGATTCCTTTACAAGTTGGTTGATGGAGAGGAAATTTAGAAATATCATGGGAGAATAATTAAGGAGTTTTATTTTTAGGTTGAAGTTCCATATAGTTGAATTCCCATCTATCTCCCCATTCTCTCATTCCTTCTTCTCCGTTTCCCCATACTCTCATTTGATGGCACACTTGTTGGAGTGATTATTGCACCTTGCTGAGGATGGTTGATGCACAAGATTTGATTAATGATGTATGGCTCTGTAATATCATATCCATATTATATTTAATTCAAAATATCATAAATACATGTATGAAAGGCTCACATTCCCCATGCTCTTGAATAACCAGTTTTCATGGATTTGGCTTCAATATTGAAGTAGCTTTATATCAGAATTGTATGAGGAAATTTATATGAGTTTTATGATGATGGGGAAGAAATTTATGATGTATGGCTCTGTAATATCATTTCCACATTCTATATAAGTTGAAATATCAGAAATACATGTATGAAAATCTTGCATACTCATGGCTTTGTGTCACTAATCTTCATGGATTTTGGCTTCAATCTTGAAGTAGTTTTATACCATATTTGTATGAGAGATATCATATGAATTGGAGGATGTTGTGACAGACATATATGATGTATTAAATTTTAATTTAATTTCCATATCCTATGTGGGTCGAAATCCAAGAAACTCATGTGTGAAAATATTGCATTCACATGCCATTGAATCACTAGTTTCCATGACTTTGGCTTCAATCTCGAAGGAGTCTTGTATCAGATTTTTATGAGGGATGTTATCCAATTTTTATGATTTTGTGACAGAAATATATGATGTGTTACTCTATAATTTCATGTCCCTATTCTCTTTGGGTCTAAATCCAAGAAATCCATGTGTGAAACTATTACAATTCCATGCTACTAGTTCAGTAGTTTTCATGTATTTGACTCCCACATTGAATGAGTTATATACTAGACTTGTATGAAGAGATCTATATTGTGTTTAATAATATTAGGGAATAAATTTTTATTATATATATGGTATCTATATGTCACATCCTGATATGAACCTTTAACTCTACCTTTCATATGTCAAAATTGAGCTAGTTATGAAATTTCCCCATAAGGAATTTCACTGAAAGTTATCAAATGAATGTGGAACTATATAACCAGTTTGAATAACTAATTACCATGTGTAATTAAATTCCATAATTTATTATATCAGTCCCCATACTCTTATTACAAATTTCTGAGGTTCGTACATGAGTTGGGAAGCCCAGTTGGCCTACACCCTAGGGGGAATTTCATCACAATTTCCTAGTAATTTTTGGCCTTTTTGTAATCAGCGCCAAAAAAGGTTGCAAAGGTATAAAGTATGATAAAAAAAATATACATAAAACACCTTGGGATGTTTTAATACTCACCATATCATTTCCTTTCAAATTCGGTACATTTTGGTGAAAGTTGGAACAGCCTAGAGTCATGACTAGTTAAGCTCGAATTTTGCCTAATTTGTAATTTTCTCCAAAATTCCAAAAAGGGATATTACAGTGGTATCAGAGCATGGTATTGGAACCTATTGAATTTATGGATGATAATAATGAGTTAAAATAAGTCATCAATCCATATGTTGATGATATGACCAAACAACTCATGCAAGGATTTGAATTGATGGATAGCCAACTTAGGGGTAAGCTGGCAGCAGGGGTAGTAGAAGTTTCCATCATGGAGAGACACATAAAACCATTAATTTTGAATAATTTTATGATTTTTTTAATGGATATAGGCACAATAATGAAAATGTGAATTCATTAAGGGACAATCAACAATCCACAAGTTTGGAGGAGCATGAAATGAGAAAAAATCGGCCTACTTGTGAAAATAGCCTAAATACACCATTAAAGGAAAAAACATAGAATCATGAAATGGAGCATCAATTACATCAAGATGAATACAGAGAATAACATAAAGAGAAAAGTGAATACAAGCACACAATCCTTACTGATGGGGGTTGTGAAAATCAAAGAGAATATATTGATGGATCGTTGAACTATGAAAGAGTACCTACTAACGGGTGCTCACAATTCTATGTTGGTGACATAGATATCATATTTGAAGATGTTTCTGCAATAAAAATTTCTCATAATCATGAATATGAATACCTTTTGACGGATAACGAAGAGCCAAGATCAACTTCCCCATCACCACTTGAGCTTCAAGAAGTTGGTCAAATCAAGAAGAAAGAAGAGGAGGAGGTTTGATCCAATGAACCATCATTCATTGAAGGGTATTTGAATATGAGTGAAATGAATATCCATAAGGCCCTTAGCATACTCAATGACACTAAAGTATTGGTGTCGAATTCTTTTTGGAAAGTTTCTTTATTGGAGGAGCCATTCTTCCTTGAAGACATGGAGAAGATTCAAATGAGAAATTTGCAACATAGAAGGTAATTTCATGTATTTTATTTTTGATAGAAACAATTTGGTTGAGCTTAATGAATGGTTACATGAGTCATACTTGAATAATAATGAGGATATTCATAAGATCAAAATTCAAAATGAGCAACTTCTTGATAGGTTGCAAGATACTTTTTCTTCCTCCTATGTTTTAGATTGTCATATGGTATATTTATTAGAGGATTCTCATGACATGATGGCTCATGAGAAACATGAAAAAATGTAGCTTCTTAATGTGTTTGAATATTACCTTGATGAGATCCAATCACTTGTTGTGGTGGAAGAGGAACTTGAGTTGCCTCTTGAAAATGGTTACACGTTTTTTGAAGAAGTGCATGATTCCACTACCTTGGAACCAACCTATGATGAAAGTTTTTCATTTTTGAGGGAGGTGAATGTTCCTACCACTATGGATCCTTCACATGATGAAAATTTTGCACTTTATAATCCTTTGGGTGAGTTGGTTCTTTCTCCTACATCCTACACTTCCATATTTTGCAGCATTCATCCTAATGAAGTATGGGTGAACGTTTTATTTTTAATGGTGCCATATAAGGAGTATGAAACTTCTATCTCTACGTTTGATGATGACATTATTAGAGAACCATCTTATTTACATTTTCAAAATCATCCTTTGTTACATTATGATGATACACATCTACATGGGTGCACCTATGATGTTCACATAAGCCACTTGGAGATTGCTCCTTGCCTAGTCCATTTGTTCAACCCCTCCATGTAAGGGATATGGAATCTATCTCAGTTCTATTTGGAAAGCTTAGATTAAGAAGGGAAAACTTGCTGACAGATATTGAATTCTATCTCTACGTTTGATGATGACATTATTAGAGCACCATCTTATTTACATTTTCAAAATCATCCTTTGTTACGTTATGATGATACACATCTATATGGATGCACCTATGATGTTCACATAAGCCACTTGGAGACTCATGATTTTCCTTGCTCCTTGCCTAGTCCATTTGTTCAACCCCTCCATAGAAGGGATATGGAATCTACCTCAGTTCTATTTGGAAAGCTTAGATTAAGAAGGGAAAACTTGCTAAGAGATATTGAATTCTTAAAGCATTACAGAAACAATAATATAATCCCTTGCTTTGCTAGGTGTAACCACATGCTTCTAAATTCAAGGAATAAAGCTGTGTTTGACTGGCTCAGCCTCTCCCTGGTCAGAAATGAGATTAAAAGAGTTTGTGGTAGCCTGGTTAAAAAGACCGAAATTTTTTTGGGACTACATATGGACCTATCCTCATCACTACGAATCGGCATATGGATAACAATAGACGCAATAAACTCTATAAAATCCGAAAGGGCTCTTCATTCGACCGCTGCAAGAAAAGAAAACAAAATTAATAGGCTTGATGGCAACAAAGGCCGTGAGAAAAATGATGACAATGAGTATTTTAGTAGTGATGACATTAAGAAAATAGAAGCCACGAGGAGGACTGGAATAAGGGCGATAATGCATCGGGTTACAGGGAGATATCAAGCATGGCTTGGAGAAGGTTTATGCACAGGCATACAAGTTAAATAGAGATGACAATTCAAACAGGTAATTTGCAAGCAATATCATTTCAAGTATTAATATCAACGACAACAACAAAATTTATTAAATATATCAGTGATTGGAAATAATATATCAAGTCACAGTAAGGAGAAACCAAGCATCCACTCATGCATTGATAAGGGAAATAATAATAGATCAGTCGATGATTGGAAACGTGAGAGGCACAACGTAGACAATCCAAATGCCAATTCGACTGGGATCTATTTTGATCATGAAGGAAATCATGGAATTAATGTCGAACACCGTGAGGAGGGCTGGAATAAGGGTGATAATAGTGTATATCCATCAGGTTACAAGAAGATATCAAGCATGGCTTCGAAAAGGTATAAGAACAATGCAGACAAGTTAAACACATATGTAAATTCAAACAAGTATTTTGCAAGCAATATCATTTCAATTATCAACGACAACAACGACACTTCAAATGGAAGAATTAATATATCAACGATTGGAAATAATATATCAGGCCATAAACCAAGCGTTTACTCATGTGCTAATAAGGGCAATAATAATACATCAGTCGATGATTGGAAACATGAGAGGCACAATGCAGACAATCCAGATTTTAATTCGACGGGGAGCGATTCTGACCGTGAAGGAAATCATGGCATTTCAAACATGTATGTTAATGTTTTAATTTCAAATGTGGATAGTATCAACAAGGTCTGTGAAGCTTATGGTAGGATTAACCACAGCACTTCAACGACTGGAAGATTCTTACAAAATTCGATAGAAGGCTACTGTTGTAATAAAACTGGCAACGATGGGAAGTCAAGAAACGTTATCAATTATGACAACGAGGACCCTGAAGATGGAAGTATTAATATATTCAGGAATATCCCCAGTGAATCAATGACTGGAAATAAATCATTACCCAACAAAACCACTAAAAATAAAGGCTATGGTTGTTTGAGTTATAATAAGACTGACAACGATGATATGCATCCAACGACTGAGTCAAGCGATATTAATTTAACAAGTGGTAAGAAGGATATGAATATAATGAATTCACGCCACAAGGGTAAGCATGGAAAACTTAAAAATAATATGGTTAACCTTTCCTCTCTGACGCTAGATACTCCCTCATGCAACATTCTTGAGAAAGGTTTGAAGTTTGCTATGGTCCCTCAAAAGATTCCATTTAAAGAACTGATTTGGAATATTGAATATTCCATCAAGAACCTAACGCAAGGATTTTCCGAAGAGATAAGACAAGATTGTGTCATCATGCTAAGTAAAGAAAAGCCACCATCCTTTAACATAAGCATGGATGAACGCACAGCACTCATAAACCTTAAAAAGAACAATTTAATGAAGATCATGAAGGCAGACAAAGGGAATACTAATGTTCTCCTTGACGAATGTGATTACCACAAGAAAAAGCTATATCACTTGGCATGTGGAAGCTACAGAATGATTGGTAACAACCCAAGCAAAAAAGTGATGGAGGACATATCTAGGATCATAAAAAACTCTTCTTTGGACAATTCCACCAAAAGGAAATTGACTCCAAGCAATTCTATCCTACCTTGGATCTACGGATTACCAAAAATACATAGATACGGAGAAACTCTAAGACCTATCGTGAATATAATAGGCTCTCCGACCTATCTACTTGTCAATATTTTAGCGAAGAAGCTTTTCCCACTCGCTGGAAACACTTAATCATTTGTCAAGAAATCTACTTTCTTCGTTGATTGGGTGAAGAAAATTAAGGTAAACAAATATGACATTCTGGTGAGCTTTGATATTGTCTCATTATATACAATGATTCCCATGGAGGAAGCTATCGATGTCATAAAGCACATGCTAGATGAAAACACTGCCAATCTGGTAAGAACGTGTTTGAAGTCTACTTATTTTTCTTATCACGGTAATATCTATGAGCAGATTCACAACATTGGTATGGGTTCTCCTTTGTCTCCTGTTTTTTCTAACATTTACATGGAGCATTTCGAAATGAAGGCATCAACTATTTCCCTTTTACTACAGATGAATGGAAATGGTATTTTGATGATATTATTACTAAATGGTTCCATGGGATAGATAAGTTGCATGATTTCCTTGATCACCTTAATAATTTATGTCAACATATAAAATTCACTATTGATATTGAAAAAGATGGCAAACTTCCCTTTCTAGATGTTCTTCTCACTAAGAATGAAGAAGGGGGATTGGGATACCAAGTGTACAGGAAGGACACACATACTAACAGGTATCTTCATGCAAATTCTCACCATCACCCTTCCCAGAAGGTTGGCATCATCAAAACGCTTTCTACGAGAAACAAAAGAATATGAGACGTTGATCACCTCGAAGAGAGAATTAGATCCCCTTGGAATGGTTTTTAAGAAGAATGGCTACCATAGCAAGAAAATCAATAAAGAAATCAATACAAATAATCATTGGAAAAAGGATTTCAAGGTTCCCATGATTACCTTTCCTTATATTAATGGGCCCACTGATAGTCTCACTAATATTTTGAAGAAAAGAGGCATCACGGTTGCATTTGCTCCCCTGAACTCTATCAAAATATTTGTTGATTCTACTAAATACATGTTGCACCAAAGACAACAAAAATGGGTGTATGAAGTTCCTTGCTCATGTGGGAAAGTTTATAATGGAGAAACATGACATTCTTTGAAAACTCAATTGAAGGAACATTCGGCTAATATTATCCATGGACAAACAAACAAGCCTGCATTAGCGGAGCATTCACACAATACTTCTCATTAGGTTTGCATTGAAAAAGCTTCTCTGATTTCCATGGAAGACAACTATAATAAGAGGAGAATGAGAGAGCCTGCTGAAATAGAAAAAAAGAATAATAATTTAAATAAGGATGATAGTTTAAAGCTAAGTAATATGTGGAAACCCTTGATTAATAAAATTAAAAGGAATTGGAAAGGATAAGTCATCAATTGCTTCAAATTACCCAGCCATCTATTTATGGTTGAAGGTCCCTTTATCCTCCATTCCTTTCTCATGTTCTGAGTATCCTCCCTGATGATGGACTCAATTATGTTGTAGTATGAAACGTTGGTTTCAAAAATAATACACCGGGTTCCCTCTTTACAAATCATGATTTTTATTTAAATTAATAATCTTTTTATGCCTATAACATTAATACATATATCTTGCAGGTCTTCAAACAAAGGGAAAATTTGCATGTCCAGTCTGTGGTCCTAGGACAAAATCTTGTCATTCAAGAAGTCTAAGAGAGGAGGTGTTTGATGAGTACATGCACTTCCTCCCTAAGAACCATAGGTATCAAACTATCGAGAAAACAAAATTCAATGGTAAAGAAGAGAATGGGAAGAAACCATGAAGAATGACACCTCACCTATGGAAGTTGGAATATAATAGACATCGTCATGGTATGAAAATTGTATATGTAGCATATAAATATGTAATATTATGAATTTTATATTTTATTGAATTTTATCTACCATGGGTGCAGTCATGAATGATTGTTAATGTGTTTTTCTTTTAAGTTTAATATTGATTGTCATGAAGGCATGAATGGGCTTCCATGAGGAATGAAAAGTTATCCCATACAATTCAGTAGGTTTCCTTACTATGAGAAAATACAAATATCTCATTTGTTTGATACAATGCATATCGGGAAGAATGTAACAGAAATGATATGGAGAATTTGAGATGGAAGGACTGACAAAGATAAAATTGGAATAATTTGTAGTGACATTTAGAAGCCAATCACGCATTGCAAAGTGTAATTAATTCCAATTTTGGAGAGGAGTACCAAAATATAATTAGTCTTCCATGGTTATTGACTAAGAAACAAAGCAATGATATAAAATAGGTCATTCGGAAAATAAGGTTTCCTACTGGGTTTTCATTGAACATACAAAATATCTTAACAAAAACTGGTAATTTTAGTGGTGTTAAAACTCATGACTAGACAAAATATCTTAACAAAAACTGGTAATTTTAGTGGTGTTAAAACTCATGACTAGCATACATTCATTAAGGTAATTATTTACCTATATAATTTCCACTTGGAACATATTTTTAGTAATTGTGGTCTCTTATTTGGAATTTAAATAAATAATAATCATTTTATTTTTGTTACAGTACGTTCTACCTCTATCTCTCCCAGATATCTTTGACGACAACATAAAACAAGTTATATATGATCTTGGTAAATACATGACGTAAGTAACAATTTATATGCATGAAAATGTTTGTTCACTTTGTTGCATAGATTATTGACATATTTAGTTTTACAGATTGGAACTTTATTATATATGCCTTAATCTTGTTGATCACTGTTATTTTCTTGCATCATTTGTAGGTGGCTTTCATCTAAAGAAATCCATAAAGAAGATATTAGGTATTGGAAGAGATAAATTCCTCATCTAATGTGTGAAATGCGGAAGTATTTACCTCCAGTATTTTTCAATGCACAAGAACACTATCTACACCAAGTTGAGGAGATTGAATTATGTGGATATGTACACAGAATATCAATGTGGATGGTGGAAAGGCATTTGAAGTCATTGAAGGATTTTGTTAGAAAAAGAGCATGTCCTGAGGTTTCTATTGTGCAAGGATATATGGTATATCAATCCATGGTGTGCATTAGTCAATATCTTCCAAATTTAGCAAAAAATATCAATCTTCCTTGCATTTGGCATGTCAACTCCATCAACAAATTTGAAGGGGAGGTCATGTTGGGGAAAGGTACAACAAGGAAATTTAAAGGTAATTAGAGGGTGTATATTTAGTTTATCATACAGTTAATTTTCAATTTCATATATATCTAACTCATGCAATTTTTATTATTCCATAAGTATTGTAAGGTAAACTTAATTTCCTTTAATGATAGCTAATTTACAATTCTTAATTATTATTTTTCCATATAGTTGGTCAGGTGTGGGATGTAGTACATTTATACATTGCAAACAATCTTGATTGGATGGAGGAATGGATAAAATGATGTATAGAATTCTATGGTACCTTATCATGGGAAGGGGTGAGTAAATTGATTAAAAAAGTGCATCGTCATCGAGAAGAATATCATGGTGAACTTACACAAAGGGAAATTGATTTAGCATGTAGTTTAAACGATAAAAAGGCAAGTATATTTTATACCCCAATCATTTTTTTCATTGTTTCCCATTATATAAATGTATTTATTTTGTTTATTTCTTATTATATATTTATTTACTGAGTTGGGCATGATGCAGTTGGTACAACACAACGCTATGTGGTACAATGGTCATAAAATTTTCATCAAAAAGTTGGATGACAAGAAGAAACCATTCGATTGTGGGATAACTATAGTTTTTCAAGTCACTAATGTTCCTCTAGAAGTGACAAGCATCTAGAAGTATCTGAAAATAGGTACTATGGTTATTTGGAAGATATAATTGAGTGTGACGTTAATTCATTTAAAATAGTTCTATTTGAGGTCAAATGGTACAGGGTACGAATGAATGAACACGTTCCTAAAAGAACTATTATTGAGCATGCCAATGATTTACCATGGTTAATACAAGGGAACTTGAACCGGGTACAAAGCCTTATGTTCCTCCAATTCAATGTGACCAGGTATTTTACACAGAGGTTCCAAGTAAAGCAAGTTGGTCATACATTGTTAGATATGATCCAAGAGGAAGATCGATAAAGCATAGTCTAGTAGAGGAAGAAGACAATGTCGAAGAAGAAGGTGATGCAGATAAGGAGCTGTTATCTACTAAAGATGTGTCAGATGAAGAATCTAATCAAGAAGAAGATCATCCAAATGATGTAGTAGATTATTTTGAACTCGGTGATGATATTGATGATGAATATATAACCGAAAATGAATTTGATGATGATGCTGATATGAGCGATCCTTTCAACGATAACGATTCTGTACTAGATGATGATACAGATGAAGAAGTTGATGATGATTATATTGATGATGAATAATAGAAATAATCCTCATCATCCTGTTCATACTTATTAGAATAATAGAAACCATAATCATCATGTCATTCTCATTAGAATATTCGCAACCATCATCAATGGTATCATAATCATAATCACCATCATCAATGGTGTCATAATCATCATCATCACCATCATCATGTTCATCTTTAAGATCATCAATGGTATAATTATCATCATAATCATCATCATCATCATCACCATCATCATCATCTTCATCATCATCATCATCGACATCCAAATCAAGATCATCCTCATCCTCAGCCTCATCATCGTCAATGTTATAATCATCATTGTTACAGCTAATTTTACCACACATGGTTGATCACATATTTATGGCCTTCCCTGTCCCTCTGCAAACTCTTTAGAACCCATGGAATGATATTGTACCTTTGATGTTTCCAAGTTCATCCCTAAAAACACTTGTTTATTGTTGTATGTGACATTTAATCCCATACCCGTGTGTATATGCGACTTTTTACCTCAAACCCATGTACATCGGGATGTGTGCATAAATCCAAATATTTTTGGAGTTTTCCTTGATGTGTGTCCAAACCACTTGACTCTTGGCCTTCCATATGCCTCAATATTGCTCGGATTTGACCCTCCATTACCCCTTTGGAGTGCTATATAAGGAACCCCTTGGATACATTGAAGGAGGAGGAATTGAAGAGCAAGGAAACTATAGTACATTGTTGTCGTAGATTGCATATACTTGAGTCTGCATCTTTTTGTCCCTTTGGAGCACTTTGTGTTCTTCCCAAGCTTTCATTTACTTGTGAGCTTGCTATCGAGAGATGGAGGATTGAGGTGGTGGAGGCCCAGGGGGAGGACTCGGTTTCTCTAGTTCGCAGACATGCCGACAGAGGTTGTTGCTTGTGTAATCACTGATTTGATTAATAGAAATATCCTTTCCTATCCAATAATGTGCATTTGTATGAATATTGAATCCATGGATATGTTTAATTTCTTATACATTGTTGATTATATATGATAGAGTAGATCTAACACCATATTATATAGCATGCTTATCTTGTTTGCTATTGTTGAGAACAAATTGATAGCGCAAGCGGGATTGGAAAAAGCTCAACGAGGATCTATTTCAACTGTCTAGAGTAAGGTATGATTCGAGATCCTTTGGTGTTAGATGTTTGGTTTCTCTTGCATATTGGGAAGGGATTGATTTCTCAGGTATAGCTATCTGTTGTGGTACATCCCACGCCATAGGAAGTTTCTCTCTGTAACAATCATCGTCATCATCACCATCATCATATTCATATTTAATATCATCAATGGTATCTTCATCATCGCCATCATCGACATCCTAATCAACCTCATCCTCATCCTCATCCTCAACTTCATCATAGTCAATGTTATAACCATCATCCTCATCAACTTCATCATCATCATCATCATCATCATCATGTTCGTCTCCATAATAAGAATCATGTTCATACTCATTAGAATAATCGCAACCTTCATCATCTTCATCTTTGTGATCATTAATGATATCATAACCATCATCATCATAATCATCACCATCACCATATTCATCTTTAAGATCATCAATGGTATCATCGTCATCACCATCATCATCATCATATTCAACATCATCATCATCGACATCCTAATCAACCTCATCCTCAGCCTCATCGCCGTCAATGTTGTAACCATCATCGTCATTAATGTTATCATAATAATCATCATCATCACCATCACCATAATAATATTCATCTTTAATATCATCAATTGTATCATCATCATCATCATGATCATTATCTTCATCATCGTCATCATCGACATCCTAATCTAACTCATCCTCATCCTCAACGTCATCATTGTCAATTTTATAATCATCGTCATCATCAATGTTATCATCATCATCGTCGTCGTCATCGTCGTCGTCATCACCATCATCATCTTCATCTTTAAGATCATCAATGGTATCATCATCATCATCATCATCTTCATCATTGACATCCTAATCAACCTCATCCTCATCCTTAGCCTCATCATTGTCAATGTTATAATCATCATCATTATCATCAATGTTAGCATCATCATCATCATCATGTTCATCTTTATAATCAACATCATGTTCATCCTAGCGATGATTTGTTGTGGCAAAAATGTTCACATGTACTAGTGATATATGAGAACCATGACATAATTGATATGGAGAGATATCATAGGAACTATGTTCATCATGTACTATCTTCATTTATGTGTGCATTAACACATGTAATCCATATTTTGTAGCTACCCACTCTAGGATCTATTAAATAAGCCTAATTATTTAAAAAAATGGTTTCTATGTTAGAAGACATTTTAAAAATAATAATAAGACAAAAACAATTTTGTGTTCAATTTCCTATTTATCAAGGTTGTAATTAATTCAATTTTACACATTTTTAGGATTTAAAGATTTGTAAGAAATAAATTGTATTATACAATGAATTCCATCTAAACTTATTTCTTACCTATGCTTGTCTCAAGTCTTTTTGATAGTGGACTTTATTAATCATCCTTTGTTTGTCAAACTTCGAAATGGTCACCATATTACACTCATATGACAACTTTTTTTCAAAAAAGGGTATATTGATGATGTTGTTCTCTATGATGATGATGATGGCCATAAGGACAATGATCATGATAATCCTACTGACTATGGAGACAATGATAATTTCGTTATCATCATCATCATCACTAATGATGATGATGATGTCGAGGGTGTTTTTTATGACGTTGATGACCACGACGACAATGACGATGGTGTTGTTTATGACAAAAAAACATTAAAAAAAAAAACAATTAAACAAAATAATAAATATAAAATAATACATATAAATAATAAATAAATAAACATTAATAAAACAACAAACAATTAAAACTATCCATCTTACCTTCCCCCTATCGGGACCTCCAAATTTTACATCTTCCACTTACCTCACCCACGAATTATGCCTGAGGTCACAGAATAGTTTCAAAGGTTGCAGAGGAGGTTTTTCAGTTACCTCAGCGACAAACTAGGCTCGAGGTCACAGAGGAGGTTTTTCGCTTACCTTACCCACGAACTAGGCCTGAGGTCGCAGAGGAGGTTTTCACTTACCTCACCCATAAACTAGGCCCAAGGTCATTGTTGTACAGGAATAAACACCTTATAACCGAAGGTCTGAGGTTAACAACACACTCAATAAACTTGCAGACAATTGACTCTAGAGTGCAGTAAAGGAAATAGGAGGATGGGAAAGACTCACCCGATACACGACGGTTGATCCTAGCTTGTCCTCTTCCGCTCTGCTTCTCCTCCAAAGTCTTCAGGGATGCTTTCTCCTTCACATGTCAAGGATCAATCTTCCAAATACAAGATGATTCATATATATAAACATGTTAAATCATATACACGATCTTGAGATTACAACCCAACCCCTGAGACAAGGACTCCTCTGCAGCCAAAGGATTCTGAGTTCCACTGCTCCAAAGACTTTTGTATAAACTCCACTAGCATAACTTTGCTCTCCAAGTGTATGTATGCAACACCCTCCCCAAGGCATGTATTTATACTAGGTGAAATAAGGTAGTTTCAAAGGTTGAGGAGGTTGAGACAGTTAAGGAGATTAAGGTAAATGGCTTAACTAATCTCAAGTAATCGCGTGTTTTTATTTTTAATGTCAAAGGTAATTATCAACGGGTATCAAGAATAGCAGCTTGCGTATGATCCACGATTTGCTCTAAAGGCAACCCATGTATACATATATACGTGACATGCAACAACCAAGACTCACGTATGACACGTGAGTTGCATATATAGAGAGTTGCGTATATGACTTGACATAGAAAAAGGGTAAAAATAACTAGCTGGATGGATGATGAATGTAGTTCATAATAAGCCCATCTATAGTGTTTTGGGCAACCCTCAATCCATAGATGTCCTCTTGTGTGCCAACATGAGGGATGTCGGCACTCAGACGGAGAGGTGCCATTCAGGTGGATAACAGATGCCCCCTAATGTGTAAGGTCAGAGGGAAACGATGGCCGAAATACATTATAATCTTTATCTTTGGAGAACTCAGAAATCCAATGGAGCAGAGAGAGTACCTGAAACAAATACATAGTAATGTCATATACAAAGTTACATCTGAGGATGCTATGTTCAATTTACTGGAACACTAGCTCCTTTACAATATTTGAGTACATCATATGATACAGGTATGAAAACCACGTATATTACAAAAGGTGGATCGAAGCCACAATATACAATAATGATGAGTCTGCAAAGATCTGGAAGCTGGGTATATGGATAGAACATAATCTTGCGCAACTTAGTCCATAGGTGAGGAACTAAGGTCTTCATAAAGGATCCCAAAAAACCAGTACAATCCAAGCCATGTGAATAAGGGTAAGCTGAAGTCGAACATGGAAAGGATTCAACAGTTTGTCAATCAATAGATGATAATTAACAACTGAAGCAAAGGAATCCACCAATGATGAAAGTGAATCCTGAGGTACAAACGTCAAAACTCTAGGTCTTCGTCATCAGGAAGTACTGAAACGGAACCATGCTTTGATAAAGAAGGCAATGGATCCTCCAATGGATCACAAGAGTGACTAGGAACTGGGCAAAAGAAGGGAGACACAATAGATAACATATATAATAATCAGTGGGATCAGGCTATAGATAAAACATTGGGTGTAGTCCTTGAACAATGAGCACAACACAGAGATGACCCAAGGCAGCGGTTAACTTATAGATGGAAAAACTAGACCTATCTGTCATGTAGGAGACATGATCAGATTCCCCATGTATAAAGGACAAGAGGAGGAGTAAGAAACTCAAGGTAATATCTGAACGAAAAATTAATCACTGAAACATGGATATTGGAAAACAAAGAGTGCTATGTTAAAGGAGGACATGCTGCCATTACTGAAAACAAGAGAAAAGTTCTTCCTTACCTTCCCTGTTAAATTTTAACGAGTCCAGGAAAGTAAACTCGGATCCCTCTTCATTTTTTAACAAGCTTGAAGAGACGAGAAAATAATGCTTGATAGTGTCACTGATTCGTGGATTTAATGAGCCCAAACTAGTACATGCTCAACCGGTGTTTTGACATTTAGAGAGTCTGAAAACTCCGAATAAGACTCCAGGGGGGTCCTTTTTCGTCCAATTTAGTCTCCTGAGGCCGAAAAAGTATAAAACATACCACAGAAGAACTCTCTTAACTTTCGAAGAATAAAATGTGAACCTTTTTCGTACTTAGTCAGGGAGGTCCAAAAAAGGTTAAATTACCACCTACCCAACGCTCCTTCCAGAACATCATAAAATAGCTTGAGTTTTACGAGTGTGAAGGAAAGCAAGATCACTCGGAAAGATCCATTTGGTTACGAGAAATGGGGCTTACAACAATAAACTCGTTGCTTTGTTCTTAAGTGTTTAACGAGCATGACAAATACACAAAGTACACTCGGAATCTTTTTCATGTTTGGGTCTGGAGCACGAAAAAGAGAAAACTAAGCTCAAACCGGGTGTTCCTTTTCCGTAAATTTAGTCCCTCAGGTCCGGAAAAGTGATAAACCTATACCTGAGAATACTCTTCTCAATTCAAAATAAAAGAGAGTGATCATTTCTCGTATTATTCCGCATGGTCCGAGAAAGAGATAACCTACCACCAATGCGGATGCCCACTCACATATTCTTAACGAGCTTGAACGAACGAGTTAACTCAGCAGTCAATTCTATTTTGAAGGAGTCAGACCTGAGCCTAAAGAAAATCCATAAGGATGGGAAGTCCTATAAAGGAATAGCTTGTAAAAAGAGATTCAAAAGAAACTCTATTTGGCGTGAAAAATAGCTAAAAGGATACCCCTGAACCTGGAACAGATGCGGCATGAGTACCAAAGGATGACCAAGGCATATAAGAAGGGTACTCATGAAAAAGGGTCCTAGCCATGGAAGAACAATGGTAAAAAACAAGGGACTAATGGCTTAGAATACCATAGTCCATGGCAAAATTTTGAATTCTAAGGTTAATGTGGATTGAATAAAGATGCCAAAATGTATTGGAAATTACAAAACCACCCTATTGGAGCAACAACACCTTGTAAAGATGAAAAACCTGTTCCAAAGCACAAAGAAGTATGGTATTAGTTGATTGTCATTTCAAACTATAGAAAAAGACCCACTTTAAGAAATATAATTTCTATAAATAGTTTGAAAATTAAAACAAAAACTCACCATTTGAACTTTTGAGCCATAAAAAGCAAGTTTTACCCTCTACCTTTGTTCGATCATTGTGAACAATTGGACCGACGAAATAGAAATCCACCAGTTGTAGGTAATCCTACACCCTAAGCTCTTCATTTTGATCCAAGCAATTGTTAAATTTGAGTCCGAATTCCATATTTAAAAGTGTCATGAACTGTAGTACGGCGCATCCACGGGTTGCTGATATGGAAACTCGCGGATACGCGTTATATACGCAGGTTGCCTAATTATACAGTCGTGTATAGTACTCGACTTGTCTACTTAGACAGTCGCGTATGCTGCGCAAAGGATATAAGGTTTAAAATAGACAAAAATGTTTGAATTTTGGTATGGAATAACTGAATGAAAACACTTGTATTTTCTAGGTAAAATATGGTTCTGGAATGGAGGGAAAGGGAGCACGAAATAATGGACCAAGCGGCACTCCAAAGCACGCCTACCATACATGCATTACGCACAAGTGGGATGCTAAAATTATTTTGTACATCGCCCATGCGGGCCAATGTCTGCATACTTGAGTTCATGGTCAATTATTGGGATCATGAGTTGCGGATGTTCAACTTACAAGGTGAAACCTTAGAGCTTACCACTGAAGACATATATTTCATTACTGGGTTATCACGATGAGGAGCGCTGGTGAACTTGGAGGGAACTGGCAGGGGAGGTGACCCCTTAAGTGTCCAAAACTATGTGGATGTGTTCTGTACACCGGGTACTCAAAGAAGAGGAACTAGCGTTCCAGTTGCAGAAATCCGAGATTTTACTTTCCAGGTATTAGCTAGCACCATTGTGAGAATATCAGGATCCTCATCTCTTCATTTGGCCACAAGGAACAAAATGAGTCTGGCAATTGACTATTTTAGAGGTGCTCTCTATGATTGGTGCTCGAGAGTTTCCCCCATCATGAGGAGACAACTATCCGACTGCAAGAGGGGAAGGCAGAAAAAATTTGGCTACGCAAGCATATTGGTGGCCTTCTTCTTCTTCGAGAGTACCAGCACTGAGCCCTACTATACCGCTACTGATCAGATCTCCACGTCAGCCGAGGCTGAGCAGGTGGGGAGATATCTTCCTCTGTCAAGGAGGAGGAGACTCGATGCACAGCGTCTATGATGATGATTTTTATACCTGGTGGGAACGGTAGCTACCAGCATTGGAGCAGTTTCCATATGCCGGGATGGACTGTCGAGGTGACTCCGACCTTATCCTACCTCCAGGAGGAGCATTGGGAGAGCTAGGTAAGTAATTTTTAATTTTTATCATTTTCAAATTTTTATGAATTTTAGAATGATATATAGATACATATGTACAAGTATGAATCCTATTCATGTGTCAAAATGCAGATATTGGACCGGTCCGCCCTGAAGGGCACCCTCGCATGTTTGTTCGTCCTGTCGTGGGTGAGGATCCAGGATTGATCAGGGTACTAGAGGGAAAGATGGCCAGGCTGACCCAATGAGTACCTACTATGTGGATTGAGCATATCCCTACATCCATGCAGGAGTTTGTTGTGGGGGTTCCACCGGTTTGGCTACGTCTTTTCAAATGATTAGTTAGAGCAGTGCTTGTATACATAGATGCGGTGGAGGCTGCCGAAGCTGAGGAGGCTGAGGAAGCCAGAGTGCAGAGGGATCATGGGGACCAAGGAGGTCCTAGTGACCAGGGCAGTCCAGCGTAGACCTAGCGCATTTTGATGGACTATGAGCCACATTTTTGTACATTTTGTATATGACGGGATCAGACTTTACCTATCTGCAGACATATATTTTACATATATATATATATATATATATATATATATATATTGGTCTTGGTTGTCAGTTTATTTACAAGTGTTTTTATATGTTTGCTATACAATTTTATAAAATGTGTGTGAGATGCCAATTCAAAATATAATTAGCATATGCATCAGTCAATGAATTTTGGTTTCATGGAATATGATTGAAAGTGATAACCTCAAAATGTCTTTCCAATAAACGAATTTACATGAACTGACGTAATAAGATAGGATTTCATACCTGATAAGCTCGATTGAGTTGGGAAACCACCGACTGAGAATCCAAACGAACCTCAAGCTGGGGTGATTCCACGTGACAAAGCATCCCATAGGACCTCAATTACAGCCCTATACTCAGCAACATTATTAGAAGCAGGACCTAGACAAGCGCCTCCCGCGGCAACAAGCTGTCCTGAGGGAGAATAGATAACCCATGCTGCTGAGGCTAGGTTACAAGTGTGACGGCTGGTGCCTTCAGCGAATCCTAATTACCTTTTAGAAGACATCTACAACAACTAGCAAATAATATAAAAAACAAAACTAACAACCTAATGTACATAAAAAATACATATAATAAAAATACAAGAAAAAGTGCTAAGCCTAAGCATAGTACTTCTTCAGGTAGAGCCCATTTCAAGGCTCCGGTAGCTTGTTCCCATCAAAATCAACTAACTCATATGCGCCTTTACTTAATACCTTCGACATGACATAAGGTCCTAACCACATTGCCTTGAATTTTCCTGCCCCCATAGATTCTTTATCTTGGTCCCAAAGCAAGACAAGTTCCCCTTCAAAGAAAACCCTAGGTTTGACCGATTTATCATATTGAATTTTGACCCTATTTTTATGAGCCTGATTAGCAGTCAACGCATCTCTACGTTGTTCATCAAGGTGTTCTAAATGTACTAGACGTTCCTCAAGCTCAGTCGTATCAGGTAACACATGAACGACTATCTTTAGAGACGGGATTTCACATTCAATCGGAGTAACTGCTTCCACCCCATGAACGAGTTGGAAAGGGGAGAAACCCATAGCAATCTTTACGTTAGTTCGGTAGGCCCAAAGAGCAGGATATAACATGATGTGCCAGTTAGAATGGGCTGCATCAATTGTACATTTAAGGATAGTCTTTAAAGTCTTGTTGACAGCCTCAACCTGACCATTTGCTTGCGGATAGTATGGAGAAGAATGTTCTTGTCTAAATCCGAGCATGGTAGTCAGTTCCGTCATCATGTCATTTTGAAAATGACTGCCATGGTCAGTGATAATCACTTTGGGTATACCAAACCGTGCTATAATCTGATTGAATACAAAGAAAGCTGTTGTTTCCCCATCGGCTTTAAAAGTAGGCATTGCCTCTGCCCATTTCATAAAATAGTCAATAGCGACAATGATGTATTTATTCCCCCCAGCTGAGGCTGGGTTGCATGTCATGTAATCATTCCCCCATTTCATGAAGGGGCCTACCGAGACAATGGGAAATAACGGAGCAGGATGTGACCACATCTTCTTGGTGTAAAGCTGACATGGATGACAACGCTTCACTACTTCCACACAATCTTTAAAAATAGTGGGCCAGAAATAAATGGCACGCAATATCTTCTGGGCTGTTGCTAACCCAGATAAATGACCCCCACACGCTCTGCTATGGGAATCATTCAGGACAATCTCCGCTTCCTCATGAGTAAGGCAACGACGCAAAACGAAATCTACCCCTTGTCGATGTCATGTCCCCATCCCTCAGACCGGCGAAGAGGACGCGACGAACACCACGTTAACCGGGCAAACAGCCCCATGAACATAAACAAAGGATATCAATGCTGAAATTAAAAACTTAAACATAACAGGAATGCTAAACATACAAGCATACACAGATGCATAAATCTTCAATCATACAGTCCAAGAAAACATACATTCCAGCATTAATCATGTTCATCCTAATTCATTTGAAATTACTATTGAAATTGCAGATATGAAGTAACAGCAGCACTTATCTTTTGATGAAGAGTTCACTCGCAACCAGCTACGTCATTGCAACGTTCCACCCAACCATAGGCCAGCGTGCTCATCAATCTCTCAGCAACATTGCCACCCCTGAGTTGGGCATGATTCCTCCAAGGATAAGGGTCAATGCAGGCTTACACATAGTCAAGGGACACAATCAGCAAACCAACACCACTGGGTTTACCAGGCCTTCCACAACCGGCCAAGCCAACACAGTCCGAAGACCAACCACTGCTTACATGCAGCAAAACCATCCCTTCACATCCCTGTGAAGAAGGAAAAGACAATCGATGGCAGTCCCAAACAAAAGGTGAGACACATCTCAAACCTACAAGGCACTTAGATTTGTTCTTGGCCCTAAAGTGGCCAAAACAACTTAGCTGCAACACCCAAACCAGGGTATATCAGCAGCCCAAACACACAATAAATGATAGCAGCATTCCATAGTTCTAAACAGGGAAAACTCGGCCAACGACACACACAATTCCTCAATATAACGGCTGGGAAACTTACACAGTCCCAACGAGGGAGAAGCCAACAGGTGTGGGAATCAACAACCCACCAGCATCCACGATCCCACAAGGAAACACACAATTCCTCAATGCAGACGTTGAGGAAAGTTACACATCCACAGTCCAAAGTGGAAGCAGAATTTGGACTCACAACAGCATCCCAAATCATGGGAAAACAACAGCAACCCAAAACATACACAGCAGCTCACTCACGACATGGGAAAAATGCCCCAAAAAGCCTGTGCATGAGTGCAACTTGCACCCAACCGCAACACACAGAGGAAAACAAAATGCACAGCCGCAAATCAGTAAGGAAAACTCACACACATAGTCCCTGAGCATGAAATAGCTCCTGCACCAGAGAATCCCAAGCGATAGCCACGATTTCTCTTGTCCCCGGCGTGGGCAAAACCAACGCAGAGTCCCTGCGCGCGAGCAGGAAACAGACCACGAAGAAGATGGCGGTGGTGGTGAAGGCTAGGCGCATGAGGAAGATGATCCGACAGGGGAAGAGTGCATGAGGGGAAGAACAGATAGTCATGGGTGGAGTGGGCATGTGGGCAAGGGACTGACAGTCCTCCATAGCCACCGCCACTTCAGCAATAACTGTCCCAACCACCAGCAGCCATAACTGCTCAACTACCCAACAGAACATTAAAGAGGTTGGAAGAGGTTGGATGAGACAAGAAAGGTGGCAAACACACAAGGTGGTAACACATGGGTATTTCCCCCATAAACCAAGGTTTGACATCCCCCACCCCTTATCCTTTGGAATCATGCCCTTTTCATTCAACGTTGCACTGCCATAGCTGGTTGTGGTTTATTTTAATTGATGTGCGTGTTTGCATGATGCCAACTATAATGTAGCAAACAGCACGATATACCATCGGCAACTATACCTATTGCCAAAACATACACACACAAATCGATGGTGGGGATTTTTCCTTTAGCTCCTCACCATGATTAATTACATTTTATACATCATGCAAACGGGGTCAAAACTGGGGGTGTGACATTCCCCTCCCCCTTGGAATGACACCGTCCTCGGTGTTCCATTACACGTATACAATACATATACAATTGCACATCAAAATTTCAAAATTGCAGATCTATCCCACGTCCAATCATTTACTTTGAACGTTCAAGACCAAGCTCCTCAGCTTCCATGGACTTCTCCTGCTAGTTCTTAGCTTCCAGCTGATCCCGAAGTCTAGGAACTTTGCGGCTATTGCCTTCATCATGTTCCCTCATTGGGCAGTCTCGGCGTAAATGATGTCCTCCGCATCTCCAGCATCTCACTGGCTGCTTCATCTTTACCTGCTCAATTTCCTTTGAGTCTTCAAGCCTGGACCGTTTCCTATCGGGTCGCTTGGACAATTGTCCCATTACTGATCCACCTTCCTTTCCTTTGTCGATTGCTCCCAGAAGGCTTTTCACCTCCCTTTGCAAACCAATGGAGTCTTGCAAAATCTAGTGGTTCATTTCACTCTGCCTTCTCTGTATCTTGAGCATCTCCCCAAGATTTTCTTGGGTCTTGGTAATCATTTGAAGGAGACTTCCAGCCAAGTCCAACAACTTTTGATCTGCTGCCATGATCAATGTGCACCACCAGGTTCCACTTTTCTCACCTATGAAATGCACCGTTGAAATTATATCAGACCAAGCATAATATAGACATTGAAACCAGTAAATTAATTTCCCCATTTGGCATGATAGTCCAAGTCTCATCAATGAGGTTTTCATATTTTTCATGCCTTCCCAACAGGCACATGAGCTCATTCATGTCCATTCCGGGGTAGGGAATTAACTATTCCAACATTCACAATTTTACTTAAGCAAATACACACATTTCATTCTCAAACATACATGCATTCAACAATCCTTTGTTTTCACAATGCATAAACATATATATATATATATATATATATATATATATATATATGTAATCAAAAGGAAAGAGAGCAGTAAGAGTTTTTCCCCTCTTTGTTTTGTTCCATCCTGGAACCCACATCACCGCAATGGCTTTTCATGCTCTCAGCCTCTTTCACTTCACCATGAATGCTGGACCAATCTCTCTTGGTCATGACACTTAGTGTCTTTGGTCTATTCCAGACCTCTAAACCATGGAGTCTCTCCACATGGTTTGTCTCGGCTGCTAGGACTCCCCCGTCTTACTAGCACCTTTTTCATTACCGCTCATTCCGAGCTTTCCAGGACAGTCACATATCCGCGTGCATCTCTAGGAGGCTCTCATAGTCCTCGCTCCCAATTATACCTATATCCAAACATTGAATAGATTCACATGTTTATTTTATTCTCATCAGTTTTATCTCTAGAGCAAGAGTTTAAAACATCATAACCCAATCATATACACATGTATATTCATAAGCAAAATAATCCAATACTTATCTGTATTGTGCGTTTCCTCGTTCGTCCACAGGATCCTGCTTCGCTTTGCAAGCCTTGGGATCGCCTATGGACTTAGATTTTAGGTCAGCATGCTGGCTGTTCCACAACATCAAATAATTAATGTCCAGCCAGTACATAACCATGTCAACTGGGCTTGGAACTTTAACATGACCATTTCTAGGTCTAGGATCTACTATGGATCCCCAGGCATATAACAGCCCAACATACACTTATACCAACATACACTTATATCAACAATAACACATACACTTATACCGACCATACACTTATACCACCATACACTTATATCAACCATTTACCTTTACCTTTATCCTGTCAACACAAGAAACACAAGCAATACAAGCGAACTCATCAGCGTTATTGCTCGAAAACTGTAATTTCTCATCATTCACTATCAAGTATTGAGACACCAGGAGTGCGTCCACTCCCTAGAGTGTAATCAATATTGAAAACCCTTTCATGATCCAACATCGGAAAGGTGTGCACCCATTCCCAGTGTGTGCCATGCAGGCCCTATGCATACTCAAGCAATCGATCATAATGGATATTAAATCAAAACATGTTCTGCATATGGAATTTAATAATTAAACATGCATATTCTTAGCAAGGGTCACAGAACACTTATCCATTTGTCGTCGCAGTATGCCTTTGTTAAGGAGGAATGGAGGCTCCTTCCCTGAGTTAACAGTCCCTCAATTAGCCACCCCAATCTCCTTTTCATATTTCACATTCACACATGTCTTACCGACATAACCCATACCATCTCACTCATGTTATTACCAAACATGCAGTGCATATGAGGCATTTCCAAAATGTCCAATGGCGTATCACCTGAAACCCATTTTCAAGATAAGGGAAAACCTTCCCATGAAGTTTGACTTCTGCAGGCCATCACACATGGTCTTCCTGTAGTGTGTATCCCTACTACAGAAATTGACTTGCTCAATTGTGGGTCTCTTGTAAGCAGCACTACTATGTCCATTATAATTTTATTCTTACTATCTTAACATTATTACCCACTTACCATGCGTCCCTCCTGACACAATCTTATACAAGCCAACAATGATTAGTAGTCGTTAGCACTTTCTTAAATCCGAAATCCACAATTCAAATTTAACAACCCATTATGCATATCAACTATTTTCACAACCATGAGACTTCTTCTCATAAATGGTAGATTCTGGCATTGGTCAGGGTCTTACCTCTCAATGCCATGCTCGAATAATCTACCTGAAACATGAGTTTCAATCAACCAAACACAATCTTATGCAAGCCAATAGTGGCTAGTGGTTGTCAGCAATTTCTCAAATCCAAAACTCACAATTCGAATTTTAACATCCTATTATGGATATCATATGGTAGATTCTGGCATTGGTCAGGATCTTACCTCTCACTTCCATGCTCGAAATAATCTACTTGAAACATAAGCTTCAAACATCCAAACACAAGCTTATGCAAGCCAATAGTGACTAGTAGTTGTCAGTAATATCTTAAATTTGAAATTCACAATTCAAATTTAACAAGCTCTTTCACATGGTAGATTCTAGCATTGGTCAGGGTCTTACCTCTCAATGCCATTCTCGAATTAATCTACCTGAAACATGAGCTTCAATCAACCAACACTTGGTAAGTCTGGATGCATATAACTTTTCATTGCTACAACCATCACTGAAGCATTTTCAGAATTTATAAAATTCAAATACTTCCAGCTGTTAGTCACATCAATATCATCAAAGCTCATTTACGTCATGCAATCATTATCATATTAATATTTGCAAGGTATATTCATATCATTCATGCAATTAAATGAAGGTTTAGATACCCTTACATCACAAGTGTATCATTCATGCCACCTTGCTCTTCCATAGAGCATTTCTGGCAGCCAACTGATCATGACTATCCTGCATCCATAGCAACCTCTGAAATGGTTCCTGAATTGTCATCAATTCATCATTTCAGTCATTAGTCATTCATAAAAATCACATGCATTCATCTCAATGCATTCAACATACTATGGCCTAGCCATGTCCACCTCACATAGGATGCATTACTATAATCAATATCATCAACATATATAGGCATGACACCTTTCTATATTCAAGCATCCACATGGTATGAGGTCTCTTACCTGTACCAATCCATGGAATTTTTCATAAGCAAATTCTTACCTGCATGGGTCTTACTTACACCCTTGACATGACCAATTTGATTGGTCCCTTGCAGGAGATTGCAGCGTTTGCTCACCAACTTTTATCATGCACTTGTTGCTTTATCCCTTTCTCCAGAGGGTTGTTGATCACATTCCATCAGCATCAGCAACATATTCAGCTAGGTCCATGTCGTCGTTGGTTTTCCCACTAATGCCAACATCAAAGCAATGATTATCATTAGTGGTTCATACAAAACAAATCCTTATACATTTCAAGCATAAAACTTGGGAAATGTAGTTATAATCAGCAAGATAGGGTCTAATGAAAACTTCCCTTTCAAATCCCTCATCTTCTCATGGAATTCCTTTTTCACACAGCAGCTGGTTGACTTCATAGTCCTTGCTTCCCCTGGGCATGCAACTGTCCAGATTTGTCCATTTTATAACAGCAGCCATCATTAGAACTTGGCTGCTTCATGCTCAAATTCTGGTCACTTATCCTTGTTCCTTGCTGGATAAACTTTCCAACACTTATTCACATGCGTCATTCCGACCTCGGGTGTAAAAACCACACCACTTCTAAGAATGAGGGATTTCACCAAATCTTTGCATTTTTATTACACCACTGCATTTTGGACTGGGTGCCATCTTCAGCCAACTTCAGCCACCTAAAAACCACTGAGAACAACTGAAAATCCCACTGGAAAGTAGTCGAAATATGCTGGAGATCCCACTGAAAACCACTGAGAAATCCCCTTTGAAAAACTCAATTCTCTTTGTGCAGAATCGGATCTCAAACCACTAATCCTTCCGCAACAGCGGCTCTCGGAAGGCTTCCCCTTCCGCAATGGCGGCTCTCGGAAAGCTTTCGCCTTCCGCAACGGCGTCGGCAGCCTTTCTAGTCAGAAGCTGAAATGCTTTCGCTTCCGCAACGGTGGATGCTCATTCACTTTCTTCTTCCGGCGATCAATATTTTCGTTATTTAGAAAATTTTCAAACTTTCTTTTACTGCATTGGCTGTCAGTAGTCTTTCTACATCGGAAGCCAAATGACTTTGGCTTCCACAACGGCGGAACATGAAACGCTTTTACCTCCGATGAGTGAACTGACTTTTTGCCTTAGAAATTTTTTCAACTTTCTTTCTTTACGTTGGAGGCCTTACCCATCGGCCGGGAAGTTGTTTCTCCGCCCACAACGGTGGACGCCAAATCCTTTCTCCATCTGCAGTGGCGGACGCTTAATGGTTCCTCCATCTGCAACGGCGGACGCCAAATCATTTCTCCATCCGCAGCGGCAGCACGCGGAACCTTATCTTCTTCAAGCGGCAGTCTTTCTTTGTCAGACGACTTACCTCTTTTCTCTTCCGCAACGGCGGCAATCATTCCCCTTTTTCCGTCAATGATTTCATACTTAGACAAAAAAAATTCAAAATTTGTCTTTCTTCTTTCCGCCGAACATAGCACCTGTCGGCGGTCGGACCACTTTTCGTCGGACGCTTAGTTGCTTCTTCTTCCACAACGGCGGACGCGGAACCCTTTCTTCTTCCACATCAGCGGACACTTAGGCAATTTTCGTGGATTTCTCTAAACTGTTCCGGCATCAGCGGTCTTTATCATCGGAAGCTTTAGAGCTTTTCACTTCTGCAGAATCAGCGGTTGAATCCCTTCCGTAGCCGCAACGACGGCGCACAAACCACTTTCTCTTCCAATTGGCGGTCGTTTTGTTAGCAAAATTTTCAACTTGCAGCGTCGGCAGTTCTTCCACATCGGAAGCCAAATGACTTTGGCTTCTGCAACGGTGGCTCACCAAAGACAAACTTCTTCTGATCAGCCGTGGACACTTAGAAAATTTCCGCGATTTTCTTCTGCACTGCCGGCAATCGGATGACTTTTTCGTTGAGCGTCGAATCGTTTCTCCATCTGCAACGGTGGCACGCAGAGCCTTATCTTCTTCTGGCGGAAATATTTTCTCATCGAAAGACTTGTTCCTTTGGCTTTCGTAACGGCGGAACACCAACCCAAACTTCTTTCGATTAGCAGCTCTTCCACTACGGCGGACGGGAGATTTCCAACTCTTCCGCAACATCGGAAATCCTTTCACATCGGAAGCCAAATGACTTTGGCTTCTGCATGGCGGACTGGAAACCGCTTTCTCTTCCGCAACGTTGGAATTCCTTTCACATCAGAAGCCAATTGACTTTGGCTTCCGCAATGGCGAACTAGAAACCGCTTTCTCTTCCGCAACGTCGGACTGTCAAACCATTTTCTCTTTCGACGGATGTCAAAACACTTAGAAAATTTCCACAATTTTCTTTCCCCATCGGAAGACTTGGCGGTTTGGTCTTCCGCAATGACGGATGGGAAACCACTGACTCTTCCACAACGGCGGAAGTCTTATCACTAGTGACCCAACTGTCAACACTTCCGCAACGAGTCAGTGGTATTTCCACATCGGAAGCCAAATGACTTTGGCTTCAGCAACGGCGGATGGGAAACTCCTTTCTCTTCCGCAACTACGGAAGTCGGAACCACTAAACCCTCCAATGACCCGACTGTCAACACTTAGGCAATATTTTGGAAGTTTGCTGTCATCCATTTCTAATCCCTGCTGGGTAGAAGGCAATTCCACCCTCTGTCAATTTCTCCATCTTGGCCCATAGAGGCCCATTGTTGCAACCTTAGCTCGGATACCATTCTGTCACGTCCCCATCCCTCAGACCGACGAAGAGGACGCGACGAATGCCACGTTAACCAGGCAAATAGCCCCATGAACATAAACAAAGGAGATCAATGCTGAAATTAAAAGCTTAAACATAACAGGAATGCTAAACATACAAGCATACATAAATGCATAAATATTCAATCATACAGCGGAAGCAAACATACATTCCAGCATTAATCATGTTCATCCTAATTCATTTGAAATTACTATAGAAATTGCACAGATGAAGTAACAACAGCACTTATCTTTTGATGAAGAGTTCACCCGCAACCAGCTACGTCGCTGCAACATTCCACCCAACCATAGGCTAGTGTGCTCATCAATCTCTCAGCAACACTGCCACCCCTGAGCTGGGCATGATTCCTCCAAGGATAAGGGTTAATGCAGGCTTACACATAGCCAAGGGACACAATCGACAAACCAACACCACTGGGTTTACCAGGCCTTCCACAACCGGCCAAGCCAGCACAGTCCGAAGACCAACCATTGCTTACATCCAGTAAAACCATCCCTTCACATCCCTGTGAAGAAGGCAAAGACAATGGATGGCAGTCCCAAACAAAAGGTGAGACACAGCTCAAGCCTACAAGGAAACTCAGAGTTGTTCTTGGCCCTAAAGTGGCCAAAACAACTCAGCTGCAACACCCAATCCAGGGTATATCAGCAGCCCAAGCACACAATAAATGATAGCAGCATTCCACAGTTCCAAACAGGGAAAACTCGGCCAACGGCACACACAATTCCTCAATATAATGGTTGGGAAACTTACACAGTCCCAACGAGGGAGAAGCCAATAGGCGTGGGAATCAACAACCCACCAACATGCATGAGCCCACAACGCAACACACAATTCCTCAATGCAGAAGTTGAGGAAAGTTACACATCCACAGTCCAAAGTGGAAGCAGAATTTGGACTCACAATAGCATCCCAAATCATGGGAAAACAACAGCAACCCAAAACATACACAACAACTCACTCACGACATGGGAAAAACACCCCAAAAAGTCTGTGCGTGAGTGCAACTTCCACCCAACCGCAAGACATAGAGGAAAAAACAATGCATGGCCACAAATCAGTAAGGAAAACTCACACGCACAGTCCCTGAGCGTGAAATAGTTCCTGCACCCAAGAATCCCAAGCGACAGACACGATTTCTCTTCTCCCTAGCGTGGGAAAAACCAACGCAGAGTCCCTGTGCGTGAACATGAACAGACCATGACCTTACACGCGAGCAGGAAACAGACCACGAAGAAGATGGCGGTGGTGTTGAAGGCCAGGTGCATGAGGAAGATGATCTGACAGGGGAAGAGTGCATGAGGGGAAGAACGGACAGTCATGGGTGGAGTGGGCGTGTGGGCAAGGGACTGATAGTCCTCCATAGCCACCTCCACTTTAGCAATAACTGTCCCAACCACCAGCAGCCATAGCTGCTCAACTACCCAATAGAACATTAAAGAGATTGGAAGAGGTTGGATGAGACAAGAAAGGTGGCAAACACACAAGGTGGTAACACATGGGTTTTTCTCCCATAAACCAAGGTTTGACATCCCCCACCCCTTATCCTTTGGAATCATGCCCTTTTCATTCAATGTTGCACTGTCGTAGTTGGTTGTGGTTTATTTTAATTGATGTGCGTGTTTACATGATGCCAACTATAATGTGCCAAACAGCACGATATACCATCGGCAACTATACCTATTTCCGAAACATACACACACAAATCGATGGTGGGGCTTTTGCCTTTAGCTCCTCACCATGATTAATTACATTTTATACATCATGCAAACGGGGTCAAAACCGGGGGTGTGACAGTCGATATAATGTATCTCCTATAATGAGGTAGTTCTTGGCATGAAGGCGTAACTTATGTCGTTCCTCTCGTGAGGAAGCTGCAGGGTACTTCAAAGTCTGGAGATATATAAGAATATCTCCGTACCAAGGATCAGAGGTGGATATCAGGAAGATGTGCTCATCTGGGAATGAGTCATCCTCAACCACTACATCTTCTTCAGTAGGAAATTCTGCTATAAATTCAGCAAAAACTAAGGACTTCTTAGACTTAGCGGACTGGAAATCCAAGTCAAACTCTTGGAGAATGACTATCCATTTGTTAAATTTTCCCCCAACAATCCGTCGGGATAAAACATATTGGAACGGATTCACATCTGCCACTACCGTGGTGGCCCTCAGTAAAATGTAGTGACGTAACCTCTGCACCGCATAAACAGCTGCTAAGGCTAATTTCTAAACGTGGGAGTATCTAAGTTCAGGTCTGGCCAAAGCACGGCTAAGATAATAAACGACATGCTCTACAAGCTTATCGTCCTCCTGGACTAGTACTACCCCAATGGTCGACTTCGACGCAGCCAGATATAATATAAAATCCCTAGATAATCTGGTGGACGTAATAAGGGTGCCAACAGCAAAGCTTTTTTTAATGCCTCGAAAGCAAGTTGTGCGGTTTCATCCCATACAAATGGGGTGCCCTATTTGAGCAGGCGCATGAAACCCTTAGTGATCTTGGCATAATTAACAATAAAGCGTCGAAGGAAATTAGACTTTCCTTGCAGGCTTTGAAGTTTCCTGAGAGAACAAGGAGGAGGTAGATTTACAATAGCCTCAACTTTCAAAGGATCCACCTGGATGCCTCTACTAGAGACTTTGAATCTGAGTAATCTTCTTGACTCGACGCAGAATACACACTTGTGGGGATTCAAGCGGATTTTATAATATCTACATCTTTCAAATATCAACCGTAAATGATCTGGATGTTGGATCCTCTTGTGAGAATGAGCGGGTAGATCATCAAGGTATGGTTCGACAATGGCTTTAATGTCATGAAAAGCAAAGCTCATATCCCGTTGAAAGGTTGCCCCAGCATTTTTCAATCCAAAGGGCATTTTCTTGTACGCGAAGGTACCCCAAGGACAAATGAAAGTCGTTTTATGTTGGTCTTCTGGTTTTATTTGAATTTGATTATATCCGGAGAAACCATCCATAAATGAAAACACCTCACTTCCTGCACATGCATCTATGATCTGGTCTATAAATGGTGTGGGCTAGTTGTCCTTAGGACAGACTTTATTGAGGTCTCTAAAGTCTGTACAAACGCGGATAGTCCCTTGCTTCTTATCAACAAGAACAGGGTTGGATACCCATTCAGTCAAAACTATGGGATATATAAAACCAGCCTTCAACAACTTTTCAACTTCATCTTTCACAGCCGCCGCTTTGCGCGGGTTCACGGGTCTTATTTTTTGTCAAACTGGCTTGGCATCAAGATATGTTCGGATTTCATGTTCAACAATCGATGGATCTATGCTTGGCATCTCCTCATATGACCAGGCAAAGACATCGCGAAATTCCTTAAAAAGGGCAGTGTAGATAGCAATCTCCTCAGAAGAGCAGTTTGCACCTATATATATGTTTTCCATGACATCAGGGTTTATAGAGATGTTAATAGGTATAGTAGCGGAAATATTTGCCATATTCCCCTCAGCAAACATTCCTTCCCTAGGTAAAGGGTTGATAGGTATATCAACATCTTCTGATAGTCTCACGTGAAACTCTTGGTTTTCTATTCTGCTTAGTTCTGGAAGAAAATACGATCGATGATGAAGATCCTCACAAATCTTATCACGTCCACTCATGGCTTCTAGAATAGCTTCATCGGAAGGTAAAACCATGTCTAAACAATCTATAGAATGCGAAGAGTTTTCCACCCATGCGGGAAAATAGACTTCTTCCAGATCATCCGAGACTATTAGAGGATCTGGAATGGGGTCCGTAGTGGCTTGAGTGATAGCTTGATAAGCAACCTCCACTGTCGATAGGGGCACTTCCGGTTCATGGGGGGTTGGGAGAACCCAAGGATCAGTCCTATCGACAACCGTAGTGATGGACTTCCCCAAACTAGTAGAACCAATATAATTAACTGGGGCTAGAACATCAAATGTGCCCATCAGTGATGTGTACATTCCAACCCCCAAGCTCTGTGCATCAAGTTTGACCTGATCAACCAATGGCATAGTAGACTCATTAGGTTCTAAACGACCTTTTCGGGTAAAATCGAGTTGGTCAATAGTAACCAACTTGCCCTCATGTGGAAAAACCACTACATGAAAGATGGCCGACGCAATAGCGGACATTGCATAAGTGTAGTTCCTTCCCAGAAGCAAATTGTAGTCCAAAGGAGCACCAATCACTTCTACTTCAACAGACACTGCTTTTCCTGCCAACTTAATTTCAAAAGCAGGCAGGATACCATGCAGACAGAAGGATCTTCCATCAAAAGCAATAAGCAAAGTGTTTGATGGGACCAGCTCTGGGGATCCAAGAGCTTTCCAACAGGTCAAGGACATAACACATGTAGAGGCCCCCTGATCAACAACTGCCCTTCCAATTGTCTTACCACCATGGACAACATCTATTGATAGGGCTACATGGTAAGGCAGGTGAATTTTAACATCAAATAAATGAAATTTCACCATGAGACTCGAAGAGTCCATGCTACCTAAAGCTACTAAGAGGGCATCCCCCTGAGCGGTACAGCTCTGTAACACCTCTAAAGCTGACATTGCACACGGGGTTTGAGCTAAATCTTCAACCACGGAGTAGTTTGAAGCAACCCCAGCATTAGGGTTATGCAAGGTCTTCTTGAAGACACCTTTCGGTATCTTCGACATAATTTTAGCAGTCTTCTCTATTGTGAGAGGGTTAGAAGTTTCACCTATAGCTTTACCCTTCTCAAGAGTCTCTTTCTCATAATTTTTGTTCCTTGTCTGCAACAAAGTTGAAGATCGAACCATGTTGATATATTTTGGGTTAGGGGCAGTTTGAGTGCCCCCTACTATGTTAGAAGCTGAAGAAGAGTTCTGTCCTTGGGGAAAAGGATCCTTCAGGACAGCTGGTTGTTGAGCTTTAAGCAGCTTCTGGGCTTGATCCATAAGGGGACAAAGGTGAGTAAGGTGGTCCTCTTGGCACAACTTAGAAGGGAACTTGACCTTCTTCTTTTATTTTTTCCCCCATCAGCATTGTTCACGGACTTTTGCTTGTTTTGATTTCCCTCTCCCTTCTTACCTTTCTTTTTCTTCCCACCGGGCTGCTGATTTCCCTTCTGAGAGGTTTGTGCAAAAACATTTGCACTCTGGGAGGAGGGGGCAGCCTTTGCTGCCTCCGCCTTAGATTGTTTGATGGACAAATGATGAAGTTGCTTAGTGAAATATTCTATGGTGGGAGAGTTAACAGACCCAACCACACCATCGGCATGGGGTCCAGGCTTGGGCTTCTCTGCATCGTGCGAAGGCCTCAGTGCCTTATGAGATCCCAGATTGTGAATAAATCAAATCCAACTGTTGGGCCCTGAGAATGGCTTCTTCTTCATTCGTCACTCCTCAGGTGGATACGTCCTTAGATATGTATGGCAACAAATATTTAAGGAACCACTCTAAAAGGAACTCAGGAGGGATAGTGGCTTTTATAAGGCTCTTTCACCTCTTCCACTCTTGGATGTGATCCAAGATGTGGGTAGCCTTGTTTTTCCTAAAAATAGACAACAAGTCCGTTCCAAAATCATATCCGACTGGAAGCTGAAAGTGGCTAAGAAAAGCACTAGCCAAGTCCCAGAAACTACTGAAAGCAGTAGAAGGCAATTCAATATACCATTTTGTCGCGGTACCTGTCAAGGTCCTCTGGAACAGCCTCAACTAAACTGAATCTTCATTCAGGGAATTTGAAGAACACCATAAATGGAATGTGGTGGCATGAGCCCCAAGATCTTCACCAGTTTTTCCTTCGAACTTAGGGATGTTCGATGGCAATTTGGTGGGAACAGGTGGCCACAAGGGGTCATGCCTCACTGGTTCATTCATTAATTTTGACAAATATGGCAAGTTTAAAGTTGCCAGGAATGGAAGTTTGGGTCGAACCAGGGAACTAAATGTGCTAGATTGGGGATTAGAGGGACCTGCCCCCGAATGCCCATGGGTAAAAGTGGGGTTGCCCCCTACCACCAGTTGCAAAGTGGGAAGATTGCTCTGAAACGGATTCCATCCGTAAGCCACAGGATTATGTGTAGGGGGTGCAGAATAAGAAGTTCAAGCCATCCCCATAGAAACAGGGGTCTGAAAGATAGGAGCCGGAATCCCTCCGCTGAACAACGAAAAGAGAGAGCTCGTGAATGGAACCGAAATGGGAGTTTGGAAACTTTTCCCATAAGAGGTGTTGTTTCCAAACTGAACTCCTACATAAGAAGGAAATGGACCTACGTATGGACTGGATGGGGGAATATGCCCCCCATTCCAAGGAAATCCTTGGACAAACGCCGAGGATCCTACCGGACCACTCTGGGTAGTATATGGATAGGAAGAAGGAATAGTAGGTATACTGGGGATCCCAGTAACCATGTCACCAGAAGTACCTGCTAGGTTTGAGTGAAGCGGTGGCTAAACCACCTGGCTCGCTGGAGTCAAAGGTGTAGAAGGTAGACTATATCTAGGGGTACTTATCGGGGGAGGCAGTACCCCTTTAGCTGAAATGGCTGAGGTGAACACAAAAGGTCTTTCTTCCGCAGAAGACATGATCCTACCCATAGGGACACCTAATACAGGTGAATCAAAAGGTCTAACCTGAACGATCATAAGATCATTTAAATCAGTCAAGGGGGTGTTAAAGTTCCTTGCAAACTCTTCAGTCTGCAATTCTTCTATCTCAACTGTATCAAGATCAAAACAGTTAGCTATCAGTTCTAGTTCACCAAGAACTTCACTTATTCCTACCGGTTCAAATGAACCGTCAGTGTCCAATCTCCGCCTTTGGGGTGGAGGTGGAGGCTCCAATGTGACAAGAGGAGGAAGGTTTCTCAACCTTCTTGACCTTCTAAAAGGTTGGTCCTCCACGATTGAAAATTTGACAAATCACACCCTAAGGCCAACTAAACACATGCAAAATCACAGAGCATACACTATAAAAACTCTAAAGCCTCAAGCAATCAAATAAGGGTAAAAGATATACTTTCCCGAAGAAAGATGATGAATGATTACTTGGTGTCCTTGAAGTGGTTCTTAGGCACAAGCGGAGGAATCACCCAACCGCCCTCCTACACTTTTAACAAGGGTTACCTTCCAAGCCCATTCAAGGTGAACCAGAAATAGCCTTCTGGTTTACCTAGGTATGAACCCTAAAAGACAAGAGACTAAAGGCTACCTTAGCTATACCAATAGTCTGGGGGGATAGTCGCAAGCTTGACTTGTACGCATGGGCAGGGTAGCTGAGCCCGAAACTTTGTCTAGGACAGAATCCCTAGATGCGTAAAAGTCCTGATCTATGCTTTGACAAGGATTCAGAGGGTTATCTCCTCTGTCCAAGCCTCCACGCAGCCTTGTGCTTAACTCCTGTTTGAGAGGAGCTTCCCAGATACAGTCGATAAAGTCAAGGATTTACCTAAAGAAAGGTTCACTACGTCTGAGTTTTATAACTTGCGGGAAGTTTACACTTCCTAGCCCACAAGTCTAGCCTAAGCTAGTAGGTGAAAGGCCCCTAACAACAAAAATTACTAGTAAATTTTAATTATGCATTCATTTTAAAGGGTTTTTTCTTACTCAGAAGGAAATGGAGTGATGTACTTATGGTGTTTTTGACTCAATAAGAAGTAAATGAAAGTAAAGGTGTATTCAAAGCAAATTACCACTATTTAAAACAAACTTCTTTTTCTTTTTTGCAAATATATATTGATGAATTAAATGCAAACGATAAAAGAAACTAAGCCTATGTTTTTTATAGCTTTTGAGATTAATATTTTTTAACTGAAATAAACGCTACTTATGCAAAAAGCAAAATGCAAAATCTTGACAATGTTTTCTTTTCACTTTTAAAAATGCGCAAACTCTACTATGCACCTAAAATGCACTATGCTTGAGTAAACTTGGAATTAATGAACTGTATAAAACCAACAAACTGAAGTAAAGCAGGCTGACAGAACCAAGAAACAACCAACAAAGGCAGACTAGGAACCCTAGCTTGGGTGCACATAATGACAAAAATCACTATCGACTTATAAAGGCAAGTGATAAACCAACCAATATCGAAAGACAGACTGGAAAAACAAAGCCCAAGACCCTGATCACTGATCTGGACAGAGACACTTCAACCTACAACCCAAACAGGCCAAGCTACTTCAACATGCAAACAGAAAATAATCCAAGCAAAAGAGACTCAAGGGCTTCCGAAAAAGCACAAAGTGTGATCACCAACAGGTCTTCAAAAAGAAATCACAGCATTTATAAGGAAAGTCTAAACAGAAACAGGAAATACACACGGAGAGGGACAAGCAAACCCAATCCTAAAAATTCCTATTTCCAGGCTCATACGCTATTGTATAGAAGGGAAACCCACGTATTATATGCGACTGTCCAGTAGAGCAACCTGCGGATGCAAACCTCTATATGCGACTATGTAGAAGTGCAACCCGTGCATAGGTACAAAAGTTTTCTCAAAAACTAAGAAAAATCCACAAGACTTTCAAACACTTTGACAAGGATGAACTAGGATAAAAGACCACACATGGACTTCAAAGCAAAGACCGGTCAGGGGTGACAGAAACAACCTATAGCAGTCTGGGCTCCCCAACGGAGTCACCAGTTCTGTTGTATAGGAATAAACACCTTATAACCAAAGGCCTGGGGTTACCAACATACTCAATAAACTTGCAGACAATTGACTCTAGAGTGCAGTAAAGGAAATAGGAGGATGGGAAAGACTCACCCGATACACGACGGATGATCCTATCTTGTCCTCTTCCGCTCTGCTTCTCCTCCAAAGTCTTCAGGGATGCTTTCTCCTTCACTTGTCAAGGATCAATATTCCAAATACAAGATGATTCATATATATAAACAGGTTAGATAAATCATATACAGGATGCTGAAACATAAACATTTATCAAACCACAATACATGAGATACATTCAAGACACAATATGGAAGAAGGATTCTCTTTATTAACAATAATGGAAAGAGTTCAGATTACAACCCAACGCCTGAGACAAGGACTCCTCTGCATCCAAAGGATTCTGAGTTCCACTGCTCCAAAGACTTCTGTATAAACTCCACCAGCATAACTTTTCTCTCCAAGTGTATGTATCCAACACCCTCCCCAAGGCCTGTATTTATACTAGGTGAAATAAGGCAGTTTCAAAGGTTGAGGAGGTTGAGATAGTTAAGGAGATTAAGGTAAATGGCTTAACTAATCTCAAATAATTGTGTGTTTTTATTTTTAATGTCAAAGGTAAGTATCCGCGGGTATCAAGAATAGCATCTCGCGTATGATCTACGAGTTGCTCTAAAGGTAGCCCACGTATACATATATACGCGACATGCAACAACCGAGAATCGCGTATGACACACGAGTTGCATATATAGAGATTCACGTATATGACTTGACATAGCAAAAGGGTAAAAATAACCAGCTGGATGGATGATTAATGTAGTTCATAATAAGCGCATCTATAGTGTTTTGGGCAACCCTCAATCCATAGATGTCCTTTTGTGTGCCAACATGAGGGATGTCGGCACTCAGATGGAGAGGTGCCATTCAGGTGGATAAAAGTCATAGACGAGGTTCGAAGGTTACTAAGGAGGTTCCAAGGTTGTATAGGAGGAATTTATTCTTCGTTCAGCGAACCCTTTCCTTGATGCAACCAGAAAGCTAAGTCGTAAAGGTGGAGAAACCCTTAAGATGCACCATACACAGATCAATTTCTTGTTTGAAACAATTTTTATAGTCCAGGTTCTTCCTATAGGCCACTTTTTATTGGGTGGGAATCGGGCTTCAACTCAATTTTAATGGTATCCCAGCTTTGGGGGTTTTCTATCTTCAAGGATTCCCACCCCCTTCATCTCCAAAATATATGCAGAGGGACATTGGAAGATTGAGATCGAGACCCGTAAGAAAAGATGAAAAGCATACGCTAAGGTAGCTTCCAGTATATTATTTTCCCATAGAGCTATCTTCGATAAGTCATCTGCTTTCATTTAATCCATTAAATCATTTTCTAGTCAAGGTTTTATTGATAGATGTAGTCAATAAATTATAGTGAGTGTTTTAACAATAACACAAAGGGTTTATATATATATATGGAGAGAAAGTATTACAAGCCGACCCCACCATACATATAGGCCAAGTAGTCAAAATTAAGACTAATCTAGTCCCACCAAGCTTCTTTCAAGAGTCCAAAAAATAGGAAAACTCCATATCCTAGTCTACCTCCCTTATAGGGAAAAACTTTAATAAACTTCCCACATAGCTTTAAGCAAAAACATTTAACATAACCAAAAAGAAGAAGGATTGTTCATTCCTAGGCTGGGGAATGTTGGAGAGCCCTTGGTCAAGAATTGAAGGGTGTTGTATATTGCATACCAGAGGCCACTCAAACTTTAGGACCGAGGGTTAGCAGATCCCAAAATTTGTAGTGTCATCATATCAACATGCTGGAGAAATATCTTTACAAAGGTTGTTAGATCATCGCATGTGGCATAATCCTCACACAAACTAGGGGCCTTTTGGTCCCAGTTGGAAGTATGGACATATTTACTCAACCTTAGAGTGCTAAAAATGGGAGTTTATTGTCTTGAGGGGTAAATATTGACCAAACAGAGAGGATTTTATTTTCCTTGTTGGTCTGATCTATACCCACTGCTTGTGCGGTGTTTATTCTCTTGAATAGATCAAACATGACCTTTGTTTCAATTTTTTTTAGACTAGTAAAAGCTACAATTGTAAAAACATGATTTTATGTGAAGAGCCACCATATGCATATAAAATCCACCACTTTCATTCATGTAAAACATCATTCAACTATACATATATATAAGTTGTGTGATATGGGGAACATGTATGTGTTTCTGAAACGGAAATGCATTTGAAATGTGACCCCTCCAATATTTGGAAATAGGTATGAGTTGAAATAGAAATGTGCTTGAAATTTCATCCCTTAAAAGTTTGGAAGCGGGGAACGATATGAGGAAATGGGTATGAGTTTCTGAAACAAAAACTTGCTGGAAACTTTGACCCCTCAAAAAATTGTAAACATGGAAATGTGGTGTGTTAAAAATGAGTAAAAAAAAATCAAAATAAGGAAAATTTAGAGAAGGGAACTTGTCATAGCAATTTCATTTTCGACTATACAAAATATGTTTCTCACAGGGGATATGTGTCTATACTATCAAAAAATATTTTATAGGCCCTACACACGCATTTCTGTACCAAAAGTAGCCTATAACACATCTATAGTTGGTGTTGGGGTTCAGTGTTTATATTAGATTGATATGTTTTGGATGGTAGATACTATTAATGCAATTAGTAAAAGTATTTCTTTGCCACAAAAAACATCATCCAAACAACAAAAACAACAGCAGTTGGCCTGCATGCAGTCTGTGAAATTAAGTATGTTATCTTTCCTCTTTCTACATACATCTAGGGTAAATTGGTTTTCATGATTTGGGATTATACATATACAGAGTCCAGGACAGTGAGGGATTAGACTGTTATTTAGAGCAGTTCTAGAATCAAATTACACGTTATCTTTCCACCTTCAAGAGTCCAAAACAACTACCACCACTGCATGGTATTGATCCTTTGGCAGGTTGTCACGAGTTGTCACTATTTTAATCCAATCTCATGTATAACATGTTGATTTGGTTTTATATTATTGCAGTGATTTGACTATATATAGCGCACTTATTTGATTTATTGTTCACCTAAAGTGCACTTTCACCTCATTTATTTTTTTTTAATTCAATCTTATCACTGTCTTAGGAATTTGATCTCAACCACTTTAAATTCCATTAAGAATTTATCCTTGCTTTTGATTGCTTATGGGCATCTCAAGAGTGAGTTTTTTGGGTGTTGTTCAGTTAGATTATCCATGTAGATCTATTAGTTTCGTGATAGTATACAACCCCTTGGGACACTTTCCTCCACACTAGGAAAGCACCAGTCCAAACATAGAGGCATTTAGTGGTGATAGGTCTTGATTGCCTATAATTATTAGGAAAATTATCTTGTGTATATTTGCATGATATCAAAGATCCAACATATCAAGATTTTGTGTTTTCTTCTACAAGGAAGCACCATCATTGTCACTCTCCTTGAGGGTCTTCTTTACCATTTTATCCTCACCCTTTCTGAGGGTCTTCTCCAGTCATGGACCATGTATTCCACTATGATTAGGTTTCAATTGAATTCTGAGCAACTAGCCTCGGTGAAATACAAATATAACAAAAGATCTATATAAGACTCTTTCTAGATCAATCATCACTAGGAAGGACAATCTAATATTATTTCTATATCATTGGGACATTCCTTGGGTTCTTTCGCCATCCATGTTCCAATCATCAATTACAAATTATCAAAGAGAAGAACACTAAGATGTGGGAGAAGTACTATACAACTTTCTCCATCCATTCTTTAAGTAACTAGGCTAGGGTGTATGAATAGGAGTCCTAGTCTTATTACCTACAGTTTACATTGAGGGATAACTAATAGGTTGTTCTTAACATCAAGTGTAATACAGAAAGGTTCATCAACATCAAGAAGTATCAATATAAAGTTGTCTAAGTCCGCATCCATGTCCCAATCTAACCTAATCAACTATCATTATGAACTAAGATGAGAGAAAACCCTGCATCATTAGTAAGCAGAAGCTAGTATTTCATGTAGCAATTAAACATAGAATTGAAATAGATGAAACTAGTTTGAATAAAAATGACATATCATATTCCTGTGCATGATGCAAAATGTATACCCGGGTCGTCGATCCCATCACAATTTTTTTTAGCACCTATACATCCAAGTTGGTGAGGAGAGGAATGCATATATGTGATTATATACGAAGCACCCTGTAACTTGAATGCTTAATTTGAAGATAATTATCATGGTAATTAAAATAGTAAATATAATGGTCCTCTTCTCTTTAGACTGTAGTTGAGATGAAGGCCCTAGAAGGAGGAAAGTTGAACTGGCCCTGAGGGTTAAAGACCTAACGATATAAAACTCATTTCTAATATCTTATTAATACCCAACGTTGTACAACTTGCATCACCTAGTTATTTATAGTGAACATATAAACTACCACTTGGTTCTTCATACATATCTAACTTGATCAACTTGAAATAGGAACTCTACCAAGCTTCATACTTTACTCAACCTTATAACCCGTCCTAATCTCTTCTACATCACATAGGGAACTTATAATTCCCATAGGGAATTTGTACTTTCCCTTGCTTTGAATAATTAACATAGGTAAACAAGGGGTTGGTTGATTTCCCTAATGAACATAGACTACTTGCACCAGGGTTTGCTACATACTTAACAAACACTACTTGACTTACTTGGTTCCTACTGAAAACCTAGAAAAAATGGTAAGTAGCTATTTTCATAATGTACTCTACTCTAAATGGTAAGTTGTCCTTGACTCATAAACTTGATGATGACTTGAATATTAATATTATTTCTAAGATAATAATCCAACATAAAGCTCAAGTTGTTGTATAGGGTATCTAGATAATAAATGTATTAGTTGGTCTATTTTTTGTGTCCAATCTAAAATCTATGCTAAGTGAAGAATCAATCCTCCTCTTCCAACTCTCAGATGTTTCTAATCTATAGTATCCAAGCCAAGATATACAAATAATAAATACCTTTCTAATATTTAACATATGATTTTATCCATCATCAAAGTAAATAATAGATCCCCTACATGCTTCTCCTCTTTCTTTCTCTATCTGAGTCTAAAATTGATAAGTAACTCATTATGCATAGGTACAAGCCATAAATGCATAGGGAGTCCCAAGAAATACCAACTAAAGGATCGATACAAGCTAAACCTTATTGATAGCTGCAATTAAAAGGTAGTTCTAGATAGCTGCAATGATAGGTTAGTAAGAGGTTTCCCTGTCTGACTAAAGAGGGTAGTTAGTGCTAAGTTTTAGTATAGTCCTTTCATTATAGCTTTAGCCTTGAGTAAGTATTCGATCCTATAGATTCAAATTTGTATCCTACTCTCTATACTCTACTTAAACAAGACCAACTAGAGTTTCTATACCAATGTTCGATAACAATATTTCCTAAAGAAGTAGTTATACCTCATAAATAATACTTCAAAAGTAAATACACATTATAAAATATAATAAATAAATGGAGTTAATGGTTCATAAAGAATAATTTCTATCATTAGGAGTAAGGTTCAAGCTTATATAAATCCTAAAGAGTATGAGGTTATATCTTTATCTAAATACCCCATTGTACAGTTCAAAAAACAAAAGAGTATCTAATTCCTATACTAGTTATTTTTATTAACTTAATAAAGTATTATTAGTAGTTAGTAGAGATAAAGTATTATTTGGAAATATTAAGAGTTACAAGAAAGAATTATAATTCCTTTAAGAATTTAAGATATATTTTATATACATTAGGAATAATAAGTAAAGAACAACCACTACACCTTTATAACTTATAAAGTTGTTTAGTCACTTATAAAACTATAAACATTATATTACTTACTATGAATCTTTCATAAAAGCTAGAGGAGGATAACAATAACAACAAGAGCCTCTCCGACTTGAGGATAATTTCTCTTCCCTCAGTCTGACAGGATAAAACCTCTGGCCTATTTAAGAGAAAGTAATGGCCTGGGTATCTATCTGAGTAATAGGGGTTCTGCTGGGGGAAAACCCAGGAATTCCTCGCTAACCTAATTCTCAATTGAAGAGAGGAAAAAACCAGGTTGCCTTATAATATCTAAGCAGGTGAGCTACCTTTCCCTTTCGAATGCAGGGATGAGAAATTTGGCACAGAAAATCATACGACAAAAGATATTAATACATCATTAGAACAACCTCAGAGTATGCCGGGCATTCCCATTCCTGACACAAGCACCCACCATAATAGTCAAATAAACCATGCCTCACATAACCTGATGTCATTACATTCCATGATACTACATTTGACCCTTATATTCCATTAAACATATGTAGGGAACTCTATAAATGCCTCCATTGGCATATATATTAATATTCCCACAACACACAAACAAATTCATATAAAATCATGTTTTAATGTAGCAAAAATGCACATGTTTTCCTATTTCAATCCATCCCTTCTTGCATATGCCTATAGAATGTAATTTGTAGGCTATTTTGAATGTATATGTAGGCTATTTTGAATCTTCAAACATCACAAACTTCATTGTTTGATGATCACTTCATAAACCTACAGCTGCATCCATATGCTTAGCAGTAATTTGATTCCTTCAAGGTGCTCTCATGTCCATCTGCAATCAAATACCATGTCAATAAGCTATCACAACCACATCAGTGAGAAGTCCATACTCTAGTCACTTTGATCACTGTCCAGTTAAGTTGTCAAAACAAATCACTCCCTTTCACGTGTCATTGCAATTTTTTATCAAATTAATGTGAAGAAGGTCACTTTCTTGTGGACTTTACTTGTCAACTCCTCAGGCTGTCATGTCATGATATTTCAACTACATTCAATGCTTTGGTAGCCTTAGAATGTATTAAGGGAAAACCCAAATCATTCAAAGCTTATATTCATGCCAAAATAACTTCTTGAGAGGCCAGGTTCCCAAGATTGTCATTATTAATGTAAGAAGTCATTAGGATGTTCAAATTCTGAGCTTGACTAGGATTGACATATATTTTAGCAAGATTGAGCCTGCCTTTAAAAAACCAATATTTGAGAGGCTTTTAATGTTTGATCTGCACCTTTTCTTCTCACACAATTTACTACAATTTTTTCCACAACTTAACAAGGGTAATGATGGCATATCATCGTATCATGAATGTATTGATTACGCTGCTGCAGCTATTTAATGTTTAAGAATACTCCCTTTCTACACTTCTTTCATATGTAAAACGTTTTCCATGATCTGTCCTCAAGATTTCTTCAAACAATATTCAATTCTGCCACTAAACGTTTTTCTCCAGAATATTTCAAATCTGCCATTGGGTATACTATGTGTTTGCACAACAGTATGCAGTAGTTAACTTGTCTCATAGATGGTCCCTTATCAATTATTCTTCAACCTTTTCCATATGTACATCTAGACATGCTCTCAAGTCTTCATGTGATTTCCAGGAGTTGTCTTCATACAATGATAAAAATATTGATAACCAGCTCTATATAACTCATATAGTCAACAAGTGTTTTTGAGTTCATTCTTGCTAATTATATCAAAAGATAGAAGTAAATTTAAGAATGTTGTAGTTATCATAAGAGTAAACATGTATCAAGGACACCCCTTCGACCATCACCATATCACATGATATCATTTTTTCTCCCCCTATCACCATGCCAACTGTGATCATGGTTAAGTGTATCCTTAAACACCTTTAACATACTATGCACCTATAACCCAACATACTATAAACACTGTGTTGGCGTATTGTACATACCGTGTGGTCATATTGTAAAAACTATGAGGGAATATTGTAAACACTCTGATATTTGGAGATGATATCGTTCTTATTATATTGTTTCAGGGGGGTACTCACAACATTCCTATAGCTTCTAGTCAGGTAAACATGATTGTCATATTAGCACTATTTTTTTCTTCATTAATCACGTTGATTAGACATGGTTCAATTTTTACTTTTCAATGTGAATTTTTTTTGCTTCTTGTATTGTGGAAAAATGACCATGGGGAATCCCCAATGGTGTCCCATGAGGTAAATGCTATCCTAATAGTACCTAAACATGATTAAAGTAATTTTTTTTATTAAATTCATGTTTTTTTTTTCATGTGAATTTTTGTAATGATAAAAATAAATTAAATAATTTTATTGATTGATGTTTTTAGAGCACACCACATCACGATGATGAGGTGGTCACTGAGGACGATATATTTTATTCAACTGACCCAATGGAAACTCTGAAGAAGGATTTGAAAAAGTCCAGTCAAGAACTTCTTACACTGATAAAGATCAGACCCATGACTGAAGAAATCAAAGCAAGAATTTATGACTTGAGGAAAACAATAATACCGTACGGGGTAAGTGGAACCTGTGAAAGATTATACCAACTATTCACCAATATATTCATTTCTGTTATTTTAGTTCTCTATTTTTTATATGATCTAATCAACTAAAGTTTTCTTTTTTGTACAAATTTTTGGAGACAACACTTGTGCATCAAGTACATTATGTAGATATCGGTATTGGTAGTAGTGATGGTTCAACACAATGTCAATATACCGTACCAACAAGGCTATTTGAATCTCATGACCAACAATTTCCTTTAGATGCTATGACCTCACCAAATGTTGGAGATCAGGAGGGCCCTTCACCCAATACTACTTCATAGGAAGTTAGAGAGGAGAGTAGCATCGAATGTGAAAGTTGTTATCCTGGAGCAATACGTGTGGTTAGCAAGGGATCATTTCCCGTTACATTCTTGGATGACAAAGACTGTGTTCTAATCAAGATACCAAATATTGCAGGTATTATTTAATTAATTTAGTTTTTTTTCATGTAATTCAAAGCCACATACCTGAAATTATTTTTAATTAATGATCATATTGTTTTTGCAGGAAATAATGTTTTTTATAAGAACCTGCGTGAGAAGGATTTGGATATTTTTGGGCCCACCATTCGTACACGATGGAATTTCCAAAATGAAAAATTGAAAGATGATTTGATGAACCACATGTTTAACTTGTTTGGTGATATCTTAAACAAAAAAGGTGTCACCACAGTAGCTAGCTTAAATTTGAAACATGTGAGGGCATATTATAGGGACAATTTGCAAATTAACACTAAGTATGAGCATCCTCCGATGCTTCCAGAGAAGGAGTAGAAGGTTCTCATGGATGATGCAAAGGAGAAGGCATTGAGAAAACAAGGAAAGTCTCGGCCAATCAGTTCAAGAAGGTATGTCACATATTATATTTTCAATGAAAAATGTTCAATATTTTTTTTACTTTTAAATATATTTAAGTTGTGATATCTAACATATTTGAAACCTTTCATAGGCTCTCCGACACCTCTAAAGCGACAAAGGAAAGGGTATAAAAACATGGGAAGCACAAACTGGGACAGGTTGGATATCAAAACCTAAGAGCACGAATTATAAGAAACGAATGATCATTATTTGTAGCCAATTTTTTTTTAACTGTAGCGAACAAATAATTTTTATGGTGTTATGGATTGCAGGAAACGCTTTTCAAGAAGCAGCCATTGAAAAAGATTTGAGACTCAGCTTCAAGTATGTTTTCCAACATGTGTTGTAACATCGAAAAAGCTTGGGGAAAACCCCAATTTCCCCATTGTGATGCACACATAGGTAAATAAAACCATCTGTGAATGTTCAATTTGTTGGAAAAATTGGGCTATAATTGTCATTGATGTCAAAGGTTTTCACAAATGACAAAGGAATAACTAGTGGATATGATGGCATGACACATATGATGACATGGAATATGATGGTGACCTAATGATGATGAAATACTAAGGTAGTGATAGCAAAGTTTCTTATGAAGTACAAAGAATAAACAAAACATACCATGGTAGAGTTAACGCGGCATAAGTCAAAGTAAAGATGAAATGGAATGATGATGAAGTGGCATAGACGAAGGTAGTGATGACATGGAATGATGATGAGGTGGCATAGTTATATGCATGAGATCTGATGAATGAGGATCAGTTTTTGTATAATCCGCAAAGACAGAATGTAGATCCGTATTAGTTCTAGAATGGACGGTCAAGGAGAGACCCACACTAGATATGACAGTGAAATATCAAGTTTACATAAGTTAGGCAGAAAATCCAAAGTTTTGCAAAAGATCAAGATGGATGGTTAGGGGTAAATATCCAAGGAAATCAACGGTATAGAAAAATGCGGAAACAAAGTTGTGGAAGGAAATTGCGGAAGTCCAAAAAAAAGAGGAAAGTGTGATTCTGCATCCCGCAATCTGCAATGCAGAACGAAATTTGTGAAAGGAAATTGCGGAAGTACAAAATAGGAAAGTATGATTCTTCATCCCACATCTAGGAATCCACAAGATCAACGATAAGGAAAGACTCCGCAAAAGATCGACGCTACGAAAGAAAAATTGCAGAAAGGAGCTTGGGGAAAGTCGAAATGTCATGTTTTTGCATCCTGTGTCCCACAATATGGAGATCGATGATCACAGGAGAGCCTGGAGGAGATCAATGGTGCAGAATTGTTGCTGTGGAAAGACAATTGCAGAAAGTAGACTTCAGATCATGCATCCTGCATCCTGCAAATATGGAGATCGATGGTCACGAGAGAACCCGTAGGAGATCAACGGTGTGGAATTGTTGCTGTGGAAAGACAATTGTGGAAAGAAAAGTTAAGTTCCCACATCCCGCAAATATGGAGATCGATGGTCAGGAAAACACCCGACGAAGATCAACGATGGGGGATCATTGATGAGAAAATCATGGTGCGGAAATACGATTTCAAGGAGGACATCTATGTGCTAGATCGATAGATCGAAGAGATTCATAATTAGATCAAATGGTTTGGATTAATTCTAGAGAAGGATATTGTGGATTCATAAGATGGAAGGTGAAGATCATATTTTGTGACAAAAACATGTACAGATGAGCCTACGATGAAGATAGCTCACCGAGAGCTCGCAGAGGAAGAAAAGAAGTCCGCATGAATTGGTTTAACGAATCCTACGATCAGAGAAGAAGGGATCTCATAGATCAGAAGTGATCAATAGGTTTTTAATTAATTATTTAAGTAAAAATCGTTAGTCACAGATTGTTGAAAAGGTGTGACCATCATATTTGAAAGGGCGTGATTGTTAAAGGATATGTTTCCTGAATAAAGAGACGAGTCCGTAGGAAACATGAAGATACTTATATGCAGAATTATGAGTGAGAAAAGGGTCTGTCTCATATAGATCGATGTAGCCATAGCATAAGACAGAGACCAGTGGGTGTGACAGAGAATGGAGGGAAAAAGAAATCTAACATATTACAGAAAACATATTAGGGTGGCAGGGTGGCGCTAGGGCAGGAAACGTGCCTGCGAGGAGTTATTTCATCCTTTTAGTCATAGATGATAAACCATGGGGTCATATACTCCTTCCAATTAGCATTGGTAAACATGGTGTCGTATCATCCTTTCAGTAGCAGCTGATAAACTGGGGGTCTGTATCCTCCTTCCAATTGGCATTGGTAAATAGGGTTTCGTAGCATCCTTTTAGTAGTATCTGATAAACTAGGGGGTCGTAGCCTCTTTCCAATTGGTATTGGTAAATAGGGTGTAATACCATCATTGTCTGTAGAATCAGGAACAACTATTTGTAAATAACAATTTTGCAGTAATAGGACGTATCGGTGGTTTACCCTATTGGCCTTCCACGTTAAAATTGTGTTATGTGTATTCTTGTTGTTATGTGTTTTAATGTTAAATTTAATAAGTGGTTAAATTAAGTAAAAAGATAACAATACTGATTCATCCGCCCTCTCAATATTGACCAATAAATTAACAATTGGTATCATAGCAGGTTCCTTCACTACAGTTTAACCACTGGAAGGAAGATCCCATTAAAACTACTATGGATCAACAAGAAGAGATTTACACAGTAAATGGATCTCCAATACTTAGAAAAGAAGAATAAATATTTTGGAGTACAAGAATGAAAATTTATCTGAAGGCATTAGGACATGATGTATGGAATTCAGTGATCATTGATTACTTCCCACCAAAGAGGATAAGGACTCCAGCTCAAAATAAATCCAAGAAAAGTAACTCAATGGCAATGGCTTCAATCCTTGATGGATTACCTAATGATGTCAAAGAGAATATAGGTGAATGTAACTCTGCAAAGGAACTTTGGGACAAGATAAAAGACCTCTACTTAGTTGAGCAAAGAGAAAAAGGAATACTTTATATTATCGAGGATGTTAGTGAAGATGAAAAGATAAGTGAAGATGAAGAAAATTTATTTTATAGGGATAGCAAACTCAGACGAGGAATCAGAAGTGGACATAGAATCCCAATACATGGCTACTTTAGATGAAATTGAAAAATGTAGGAAAAAGAACAAAGTCTTGAAAGAAAAATTCTCAAAATATCAAGAAGAGAAGAATTCAAAAGAAGAGGAAGTCAAAACCATCCAAGAAGAGATATGTAATTCAAGACAACAAGTGTTGGCTAGTATGGAAGAGGTCAAGAGCTTAAAAAAAGAAGTTGTTGAATTCAAAAAAGAAGTAAAGAAGCTAAAATATCAGCTGATTGTTAGTGAGAAGTTCAAGGAAATTACTGAAGCTCTTAATAAAGTCCTCAGCTTACAAAAATCCCCCAGGGATAAAACAGGCCTTGGATATAATCATAAAGGATCAAGCTCCATCATTCATGAAAATGTTGAAAATATTAAAAGTCAACATGATGCCTCCAAAGATACACCCAGGAAAAAAAAGAATCACAAGGAATTGAAGTCCAGTCATCATAGTTCTTCTCATCCTCCCAAGATGAAAAATTTCAGAAGACATGCAAAAGAAAAGAGTCATTACAAGCAGAAAAACCAGAGATTCTCCAAACATACATTCTATGGATATTATCATTGCTGTCACAAGGCTTATGATTGTAGAATCAAAGAAAAAGATGAAGGGATGTTAAGAAAAGAACACTCCAACACCTCTAATAGCAAAAGACATATTTTGTGTTTAATATGTCACAATATTGGACACTCAGCTAGAATAGTACATGCAGAACTTCCAAGGAAACTCATCAGAAGGTATGGGAGATGAAAATCAAGAAACAAAGAAATGAGAAACCAATAAGAAGAATACATCATGGAAATATGTGGAGAATAAAGGAAAACTCCAAATATGTAGAAGAAATAAAGATTTCAAACATCAATGAAGTCTCCAACTATAATGATGAGCATAATAGAGGCATAACTAAGGATGGCATCCTTTATGAGGAAAAGCAAGATGGAGATATAAAAGAATACATCGATAAAGATGAAGGTGATGAAGAAGGATACAGTGGTGAATATGGCATCCTTTTCTAAAAATGGCTCTCATGATTTAAAGAAAACCTTGAAAATAACATTAGAATGGATCTTATACTAAGGGGGAGTTAAAGTCAAAAAATTCCAATTGGTATAAAAAAAAATTCAATTGGTATCTAATATTGAACTATATTGAAAGCTATCTTCTTCAAAGATGATGGGTGATCAAGGTTGGTGTATGGATGATAGAAAGTGTGAAAATATGCTTGCTTCAAAGAAACTATCTTTTGGAAATGTATGCCAGTTGGTGTCCTTGGGAAAATAATTTTGTCTGATAACATGGGTCTGTTCATTGATGTATTATCCATATGGTCATGGATTCAGTATTCCATATGGTGGTCACATGTATGAAATATACACCTGCCAAGTTAGTAAAAAGTACTATTAAAACCTAAAAAAGGGACTATGTATAAAAAGGGGTATGTTGCACAAAGGAGAAATATGCCTGTGTAGTGTTGAGAAATATGCCTGCACAATCTATGAAAGGTAATGCACACATATATGGTGAAAGAATGATGTGGTGGATAGGATAATTGTGTGAATTATATATAAACAAATGATTTGGCTATAAACAGAGATATATATAAACAACAACTTATAAACAAACGATTTAGTTATAAACAGAGAGATAGAAGCCATTTATAACAAACAATTTGGTTATAAACAGAAGTAAAAATAGAGTTTCTATTATTATTTAATCAAAGGATTAATAAATAATAAAGTGTTATCGAATAAGACAGAGAAGTGTTATTTAAATGAAAGGGTGTGTTTGACAGAAGTTTAGAAGGATGTGATTTTGTCATTAAAAGGGCGTGACTGTTAATGAAGGAATGTAGTCGTTGAGACAGGGTTGATGAAAGGGTGTGTTGGTTCAAATCATTGAAGAGATTGATATAATTAGCAGATCGAGGAAGTTGTGGGTGTCTCTTCTATGAATAATAAATATCTAAAGAAGAATATGTGTGTCTCTGTATGTCTCTATGTGATATGATAAGAGAGAAAAAGGTGTCTCTATGATCCGTTTCAGCAGAGTATGTTTGTCAGTAAAGATCTGAAGTATGAATACTGTGTCTGTTGCTTGTTATATGAAGATCTAAATGCACAGGCTCAAGGAATTCTGGTAAGAGCAGAAGCCAGTTAACTTACAGGAAAAATATACCATTAGATATGGTAGTAGGAATGGAATTTTTAAAAAAATGTATCCTAGACAAAAAAAATGGAAGAGTGTGGAAAAATGCTGAGTGTAAAATATGTCACAAAAATGTTGACAAAGAAGAAGAAGTACATTGACAGGGGGATTCCATGGATCTATCAGTTAAGTTATCATTCAAGGAAAGGAAATGATAAGATAAATGATAATACATTGGTTAAATAACCAATTTCAGTTAAATGGGAGAGATGATGATAGGAGGAGTTGTCAAAAAGAAGAGAGATAGGAAATCCTATCAAAATAGGTGCAACATTGGCATAACAGGTTATCCTTTGTCATTGTTGTCAAAGGGGGAGAATGTTTAGAGGTTGCCATCAATGCCAAAGGGGGATATTTTTGGAAAAATTGGGTTATAGTTGTCATTGATTTCAAAGGTGTTCATGAATGACAAAGGAATAACAAGTGGATATGATGGCAGGACAAACTCGGTGAAAGACATGAGGAATATGGCATAGTTGAGGATGTGGCATGACACATATGATGACAAGGAATATGATGGCATAGTTGAGGATGTGGAATGACACATATGATGACATGGAATATGATGGTGACCTAATGATGATGAAAGACTGAGGTAGTGATAGAAAAGTTGCTTATGAAGTACAAAGGATAAGCAAAAGATACCATGGAAGAGTTAATGCAGCATAAGTCAAAGTAAAGACGAAATGGCACGATGATGAAGTGGCATAGATGAAGGTAGTGATGACATGGCACGATAATGAGGTGGCATAGTTATCTACATGAGATCCGATGAATGAGCATCAGTTTTAGTATAATTTGCAAAGACAAAATGCAGATCCGTATTAGTTCTAGAATGGACGGTCAGAGAGAGAACTGCACTAGATCTGACGGTGAAAGATCAAGTTTACATAAGTTAGGTGGAAAAGAAAAAGTTTCGCAAAAGATAAATATGGATGGTCAGAGGTAAATCTGCAAGGAAATCGACGGTCCAAAAAAATGCGGAAACAAAGTTGCGGAAGTCCAAAAAAAAACAAAGTTTAATTCCACATCCCGCAATCCGCAGTGAAGAAACAAAGTTGCGGAACTCCAAAATAGGAAATTATGATTCTGCATCTCGGATCTCGTAATCCGCAAGATCAACGATCAAGAAATACTCCACAAAATATCGATGGCACGGAAGAAAAATTGCAGAAAGGGGCTTGCAGAAAGGAGCTTGCGGAAAGTCGAAATGTTACGTTTCTGCATCCTGCAATATGGAGATCGGCGATCATGGGAGAGCTCACAGGAGATCAACGATGCAGAATTTTTGCTGCAAAAATATGATTGCAGAAAGACAATTGTGGAAATCAGATTTAAGTTCCTGCTTCCCACATCCCGCAAATATGGAGATCGATGGTCATGGGAGAGCCCGCAGGAGATCAACGGTGCAGAATTGTTGCTACGGAAATACGATTGCAAAAACACAATTGTGGAAAGTATATTTAAGTTCCCACATCCTGCATCCCACAATCTGGAGATCGACGATGAGGAGAATGCTCGACAAAGATCAACGGTGGGGAATCGTTGATGAGGAAATCATGGTGTGGAAATACAATTTCAGGGAGGAAATATGTGTGTTAGATCGATGAACCGGAGAGATTCATAATTAGATCAAATAGCCTGTATTAATTCTAGAGAAGGATATTACGGAATCATAAGATGGAAGGTGAAGATCGTGTTTTGTGACAAAAACATGTATAGATGAGCCTACGATGAAGATAGCTCACCAAGAGCTCGTAGAGGAAGAAAATAATTCCGCGGCATTGATTTGATGAATCCTATGATCAGAGAAGAAGGGAGCTCGCAAATCAGAAGAGATCAAGAAATTTTTAATTAATTATTTAATTAAAAATCATTAGTCACAGACTATTGAAAAGGTGTGACAATCAGATTTGAAAGGGCGTGATTGTGAAAGGATATGTTTCCTGAATAAAGAGATGTGTCCATAGGAAACATGAAGATACATATACGCAAAAGTATGAGTGATAAAAGGGTCTGGGTCATCCAGATTGATGTAGCCATAGCAAAAGACAGAGACTAGTGGGTGTGATAGAGAATGGAGGGAAAAATAAATCTAACATATTACAGAAAACATATTAGGGTGGCAGGGTGGTGCTATGGCAGGAAACAGGCCTGCAGGGGGTTGTTGCCTCCTTTCAGTCGTAATTGATAAACCAGGGGTTCGTAGCCTCCTTCCATTTGGCATTGGTAAATAGGGTGTCGTAGCATCCTTTCAGTAGCAGCTGATAAACTAGGGGTCGTAGCCTCCTTCCAATTGGAATTGGTAAATAGGGTGTCCTTGCATCCTTTCAGTAGCAGCAAATAAACTAGGGGGTCATAGCCTTCTTCCAATTGGTATTGGTAAACAGGGTGTAATACCATCATTGTATGTAGAAGAAGGCACAACTATTTGTAAATAACAATTTTGCAGTAATAAGACGTATTGGTGGTTTAACCTATGGGATTCCACGTTAAAATTTTGTTCTGTGTATTCTTGTTGTTATGTGTTTTAATGTTAAATTTAATATGGTTAAATTAAGTAAAAAGATAACAATACTAATTCACCCCCCTATCAGTATTGACCAATAAACCAACACAATTTGCTCACATTACTTTGGAATTAAATTTTGTGTTATGTCAAATTTTTATATGTGATAAATAAATTTATTTTTTGGTTTTCAAGGTGAGAGCAACAAAAGAAGCAATTGTAGTGGGACCGAATAGGTACCACATGATGGTGGGGAGCTACCTCATGTTGGTGGCGAGCAACCTAGCCATGATTCAGGTATGTATGCTATAAAATATAAGTATTTATTATGATTTCAAATATATAATTGATGACGTGTAGTAATAAATTTTATTTTGTGAATGGCAGAGCATGTACCTGATCATGCTCAAATGGAAGAGGAACAAATGGCAGAACCAATGAACACTCTAACTGTCTCGGATAGTCATCCAACATGTAAAGATCATTGTAATGATCTTGGAAATAATGATGCTCCTCTCCAACGACCTCCACAGCCTACTATTCAACATACCAGAAGTATGGTACGATAGAGCATGCTCACACAATCAACATAACAAGATGGCACAATAATTTCAACTTTAAATGATAACGAATTAGATGCCCCCATCTTGGACTTTATGAAAAAAAACAAAACACAAAAAATGTAGTTGTATACATTTAATATTTTTATTTGTATTAGTTAGTGCATAACTTATTTTTGATGTGTGACATGTTTCGAGGACTATGGTTATCCTCAAGGGACAAGATACCCCTTCCTGATTTAACCTGAGAAAGATGAGATGACCACATGAGATTCCTTATCCAGTGACGATGATTATGAGCTTCCACTCTTTGCATGAGATACATGAGACGTATGGCCACATACAATTGAGATGATCAGGAAACCTACCCTCATGCTGACTTGATGTGCATGAGTCTAGTATGATGTCATGCTGCATTGTTATGTTACGATGACTTGCATGTTTACTTGTATGTGATGTTTATCCTTATGGCGATTCATGATTGACCCTTGCATGGTAGTGTTGATCTATACAACCCTTAAATGTTGATGTCCAGCTTGTTGATGACTAGTGTGACCCCTTAGGGTGGGTTTTCCACCCTTGCGTTGACCTTAAGATCCCTCCTTAGGTTCCATCCACCATAGCGCTACCATATGTGAATTTTTTGGAGTACTTTGCTGTCGTTTTTTATTGAGAGTTGGTCATAGTGCTGTGTTTCTACTGTTTTTTATTTGTGAGGCTTGGATGATCTATTTTAGGATATTTTCCATTTTTGGGTTCTCTCCTTTCACAGGTATGTTTTTCTATTTCACTAGCATGCAAGTAACCTAACGCTAAGATGTTGAAGTCTGTTTAGATGCATTTTTCTGAGGATAAAGGAGCTCTTCCCTAACATCTTGTTTTGAGTTATCTAATGTTGAGTTTATAATTGGTTCATATCTGCTATATCATGCTACTGTCACGCTACTGTTATGTATTGTTGTCTTTCATTAACAACTTAGATATGATATAGATCACTACTCTTATTATTGTTATTGTTTTAAGTACTTTACTGGTTATTGTAACTCATTGTTTCTGGGACATGCTAGACATGAAGGATATTGAGGTATGGTTTTTCTATGCTGGGCATGCTTGTCTCATTGTTTCAGATTTGAGTTTGAATATTTGAGAAAAATAATTATAAAATACAAATGAGTTGAATCTACCTGAGAGTTTGCAACTTTTCTCAAAATTAGTCGAGATGTGCATTAAAAATTTGTATGGATCTTGTGTCTTTAGAGTGCCGCTTGTGTAGTGCAGTGAATTGACCCCAGTTAGTTTTCTTTCCTTTGTTAATGTGTTGTTCTTTGCTATTAATTGATTGAGATGTGAATGTTTTGTGCTTGTGTAGGATCTAGCAGGCTTATTTGACTTGTTAGCCGTTACTTGTTCTTTCTCATTTTGTGAGGGTTTGGAGGTTTTGATGAATGTTTTTTATGCTCAGCAATTGTTTGGGGTTTGGGATGAGCGAGAGAGCTACCCTTTTCACACTTAGTCCCTCAACTTGGGGGTGGATTTGTAAAGTGTGATCCTATGGTTGGGTGGAAAACCTCTATAGGAGAATCATTCTACAAATTTGATCCCAAATTAAGTATTTTCTCCTTTGATGTTTATGCGGATGCACCCTTATTTCTCTATTCCTCTTTATTTCCACAAGACATCATCCAAGATTCTTATGGTGTACATCTTGTTACTACCTATATTTCATGGGTTTACACCAAGGAGTTCTGAAGCTTTTCAGGCATAAAAGAAACATGTATTAGCATTCTAGGCATTAATTTCTCAAATCTCAGTAGCCCAATGTGTGTGAAATAGTAGCAACAAGTTTGGTCCCTCAAGTCTGGGAAAACCTGGGTGTGAAAGAAACCTTAATTCTCCATTATTGTGTATCTAATCCACAATGAAGAGCGTCATTTTTAAATCTGGGTTAATTACAGTTTCTAGGATGACATTTAGTCTCTAATACTCTTTTCCTACCAACATCATTGTAAGATCCTAGAGGTATGACTAGATTTGAAGTACAATCTTTGCTGCAAATTCTAGGGTAAAATAACTAGTCTCAAACAACTCACCAACCTACTATTTTTTGGAACCACTAGTGAAACTGCTAGATGCAACAAGTTCCTTATTAGTTGAGTGCATGTGAACAACTTGTGGTAGAAATATACATTTATGAGATATTACGTTTCATCGATTATGAAGATATATGTGAGACAAATTAAATATCTTGAGATGAACAAACTAGCAAGGTTTCATGGGGAGCAATTAGTCTACATATTGATAGGGGGAGCAGTATGGTTAGATAAAGAAAAGCAAATAAAGTGAAGCAACATTGTGATGTTGTCATGAACACATGCTTACCTTTTATGAATTTACTAGATGATGCATTCTTACCTTTCAATTGTATGCTTGATGATGCATGCTCACCTTTCAATTGTATACTATATTATGCATGCTTACCTTTTATGAATTTACTAGATGATGCATGCTTACCTTTCAATTGTATGAATATACTAGATGATGCATGTCATTGATGCATGCTTACCTTTCAATTGTATTCTTGATCATGGCATCATAGGTGCACTAAAAATGCCCCCAACTAGTTAAATATGCCCACATTTAAGTCACATAATACATTTACATCAATTCTCCAAATTGAATTAGTTGATTTGGAAAAATGTTCACATCCTGTTGAGAAATGCCCACAACCATATTGAAAATTCCTGTTGGACTGATAAAATGACTGCAGTACCATATAAAATGCCCGCAAGCCTAAAACAAATGCACGCAGGTCCAGAAAAATGCCCGCAAAAATGCACAAAAAAATGAATATGGTTAGATAAAGAAAAGGAAGTAAAGTGAAGCAACATTGTGATGTTGTCATTGATGCATGCTTACCTTTTATGAATTTACTAGATGAATGTTGATACATTCATTATGCGGTCATGTACTTACATTTCACATGCATATAGTCTTCATGTGTGGGTTCTTGCATACTTTTGCGGGCATGTCCTTTAATGTCATGGGAATTTCAATGATATGATGGCATTTCAACAATTTGCTTGTAGGCATCGTTCCACCTCTATTTCATGCATTTTGGGGTTCAACGACCATTTATATATTACTCTATGGACATGTTTAACTAGTTGTCGACATTTTATCTTAGTCTTGTATGCATAATGCAATACTTGCAGGCATTGTGTACATTAAGTGTGGGCTTTAAATGTCTTCAAAATATTTCACTAAATCAGAGTTATACCTGGAAGTAGGGTTGATAGGGTAGCAATATGGGTAGATAAAGAAAATAAAATAAAGTGAAGCAACATTGTGTTGTTGCCATTGATGCATGCTTACCTTTTATGAATTTACTAGATGACTGTTGATACATTCATTATGCAGGCATGCCCTTACATGTCACTACCATATAGTCTTCATTTGTGGGTGCTTACATACTTATGTGGGCATGTCCTTATGTGTCACAGGAATTTAAATGATCTGTTGGCATTTCAACACCTCCTGTGGACATCTTTCCACCTCTATTTCATGCATTTTGGGGTTCAGTGGGAATTTATCTTTACCCTATGGGAATGTTTAATTAGTTGAAGGCATTTTATCTTAGTCTTGCATGCATAATGAAATACTTGTGAGCATTATGTCCATTAAGTGCGGGCTTTAAATGTCTTCAAAATTTTTCACTAACTCAGAGTTGTACCTAGAAGCAGGGTTGATAGGAAGTAGGTGAATTATTTTTTGTATAAAATCATCCATCCTAATCAATCTGTGGAGGGAACATAGGAGAAAACCTTGATTGTATATATCAATAAAACCATGACTGCAATTTATGGAGGGCAGATAGGAGAAACTCTCATACACGCAAAGCATTATATCTTCTTCTAGAAAACGATTTAATGGATTAAATGAAAGCAGTTGAATTATCGAAGACATCTATGCGGGAAAAAAATATACTTATACTAGATATACTACTGGTTTTTAACCACCCGGTTCTGAAGCTGCCTTAGCCTATGCTTTTCCTGATGCCTTAGTGACCTTCACCTTTGCTTATGTGTCTCGATCTCAATCTGCTAATGTCCCTCTATGTATATTTTGTAGATGAAGGGGGTGGACAGCCTTGAATATAGAAAAACTCCCAAAGTTAGGATACCATTAAAATTGAGCTGAAGCCCGATGCCCACCCAATAAAAAGTGTCATGTAGGAAGAACTCGTATTATAAAAATTGAGTCAAACAAGAAATTGATTTGTGCCTGGTGGAACTTAAGGGTTTCGCCACACTCACAAGCTAGATTTATGGTTGTGTTAAGGAAGGGGTTCGTTGAACGACTAATATTTGCCTCCTTTGCAACCTTGGAACCTCCTTTGCGACCTCAGGCCTAGTTTGTGGGTGAGGTAACTGAAAAACCTCCTCTTCAACCTTGGAAACTCCTCTGCGGCCTTGGGCCTAGTTCGTGGGTGAGGTAAGTGAAAGATGTAAAATTTCGTTGTCACGATAGGGGGAAGATAAGATGGATACTTTTAATTTTTTATTGTTTTTTAATGTTTATTAATTATCGGTGTCATCTTAGTCAACAATATTATCATGATCATTGTATTTATGGCCATCATCGTCATCATAGAGAACATCATCATCAATAGACCCTTTCTTGAAAACAATTTGTCATATGAGTGTAATATGGTGACAATTTCAAAGTTTGACACACAGAGGATGCATAATAAATACCATCTTGTGGTTCTTATTTCTTATGCCTTTGTCAAATTCCATACTACAACATGAAAAAACAAAATAGTGGGTGAAGGTATGAAGGTATTATGAACTAGGGTGGTTTATTTTTGTTTTTGGGAGCTATGAGTATGGGAGGGATTTCTTTGTTGTGCCCGGTGATACATCCACTATCAAGAATACTTTTAGCACATTTAAAGGGAGCACAATATGAGTGTTGATGTTTTATCCAAGGAACCACTTTCTCTTGAGATGGGAAAAATATCCTATATTGAGATGTTGGATGGAGAGTCTATTGGGAGTGATACCATCCTATTATTTTAAGTTATGTTATTCAACATAAATATTGTATCTTACTCAACTTTCTTAGAAAAGATTCAAGTTTTTTTGCGCCTTTAACTATGCTCTACTGACCGCTCCTTTGGATGGGCTATTTTCATGGAATATAAATGCCTTACTTTGGGGGGATTTTCAATTTAAACCCTAGGTGCTTCCTTGGATAATCTTTCAAGGCTCATTATGTGCTTCTTTTGACTACATGGAATGACTTTTTGGTGCTAGATTGAGGCTTGATTTTGTACACCCTTTGATGATGGAATGTAGGATCTGTTTTTGACATAGACTAGCTACTTTGTATTGACAGAAGTATAAGATCTAAGATATTTTTGAAATTATTAAAACCAATTGAAAATATAATTTTGAATTTAAAGAAATTGTTTGTTGTTTTTACCAGTTGGGCCATACTACAACATGAAAGAACAATATAGTGGGTGAAGGTATGAAGGTATTGTGAAATAGGGTGGTTATTTTTGTTTTGGGGAGCTATGAGCATGGGAGGGATTTCGTTTTCATGCCTGGGGATACATCCACTATCAAGAATACTTTTAGCACATTTAAAGGGAGCAAAATATGAGTGTTGATGTTTTATCCAAGGAAGCACTTTCTCTTGAGATGGGAAAAATCTCCTAAATTGAGATGTTGGATGGAGAGTCTATTGGGAGTGATACCATCTTGTTATTTTAAGTTATGTTATTCAAGATAACTGTTTTGGCTTACTCATATTTCTTAGAAAATATTCAATTTTTTTTAGCCTTTAACTATGCTCTATTGATTGCTCCTTTGGATGAGATATTTTCATGGCATATAAATGCCTTACTTTAAGGGGGATTTTCACTTTACTCCCTAGATGCTTCCTTGGACAAGCCTTTGGGGCTCATTATGTGCTTCTTTTGACTATGTGGAATGTCTTTTTGGTGTTGGATTGAGTGTTGACTTTGTACACCCTTTGATGATGGGATATAGGATACATTTTTTACATAGACTGGGTACTTTGTATTGACATAAGTATAAGATATAAGATATTTTTGAAATTATTAAAACCAATTGAAAATATAATTTTGAATTTATAGAAAGTGTTTGTTGTTTTTACCAGTTGGGATTCCACGATAATTTTTTGTTCTCTGTATCTTGTTGATTCCATTTGTTATTAATTATTTTAAAAGTGGATAAAATTGTGAAAAAGGTAACAATACTGATTCACTCCCCCCTTCGGTATTGTCCAATATTGTATCATTTAAATGATTATGGTTTTTAATGTTTTTTTTTCATTACTTTAATGACTATTAAAGAATCTCTCTATTTTATAGTATTGTGCTGATTAAAACAATTAATATACCTATATTTGTGATTTTTACAATTGATATGCAAAATATTTGTTTAGTTTTGTTGCATAGATTAGTTTTTAATATGTGTGATATCTTCCGAGGACTATGGTTATCATCAAGGGGATGGCCACCCCTTTTTGAGTTAACCTGAGGAAGATGAGATGACCACATGATATTCCTTATACAGTGATGATGATTATGAGCTTCCACTCTTTGCATGAGACACATGAGACATATGACCACATACAGTTGAGAAGGCTAAGTAACCTACCCTCAGGTTGAATTGATGTCCAAACTATCTTGTCCTTTTTTCCATGTCATCATCCTTTTTCATCAACAGTCATCTAGTAAATTCATAAAAGGTAAGCATGCATCAATGACAACAACACAATGTTGCTTCACTTTATTTTCTTTTCTTTATCTAACCATATTGCTCCCCCCGAAACCGTGTTGGCCTGTTCATCTCAAGATATTTGATTTGTCTCACATATATCTTCAAAATCGATGAAAAGTAATATATCACAAATGTAGATTTCTACAAACATATTGTACCTAATTTATTCCTGCATTTTACTTCATCTTTTGCTATGGCTTCCTACGGCCATTTTTCAACCTTTTGTGCATTTCTGCGGACATTTGTCAAGGCATGCGTGCATACGTTTGACTCATGTGGGAATTTTATAAGGTAGCGTGGACCTTTTATCAGTACAACAGGAATTTACAAACTGGATGCAGGGAATTTCTTAGTAGGTTGTAGACATTTTCCCAAATCAACTACTTATCCAAATTGGAGAATTGATGTAAGTGTTTTCTGAAACTTAAATGTGGGCATATTTAACTAGTTGTGGGAAATTTTTACACTATTTCCCTCTGGGAATTTTTATTTCTCTATTGCCCTGTGGGAATTTTTAACTAGATGGGGGTATTTTTACTCTCAAGTGTGGGCATATTTGATGCTTGAGGATATTATTGAGGCTCGACTAGAATTTTTCAACTCCATTTGCGGGCATATTGGGGACCCTACATGCATTTTAATGACATCTCCTTCACTCATGAGGGAATTTTTATTTTACATGCATGCATTTTTCTGAAGCTTTCCCACAAGTATTGCATTATGCATGCAATACTAAGATAAAATGGCCACAGCTAGTTAAACATTCCCACAAGGAATTTTTGAACCTTTTGTGCATTTCTATGGGAATTCTTTACATTAGCTGGGAGGATGAGCCAAAAAATGTTTTCAATACTTATTATGTACTTTGCAAGACCTATCCACATCAATTGTTTTCTACATTATTGCACCCTTGTGTTCACCTTAAGAGCCCTCATTAGGTGCCATCCACCATATCGCTACCTTATATGACATTTTTTGGAGTACTCTGCTGTTGTTTTTCATTTTTTGTTGGTCGTACTGTTGTGCTACTACTGTTTTTTATTTGTGAGGTTTAGATGATATAATTTACGTCCTTTTCCAGTTCTAGGTTCTCTCCTTTGACAAGTATGTTGGTCTAGTTGAGTCTCATGCAAGTAACCTAATGCTAAGAGGTTGAATACTATTTAGAAGCATTTTTTTTCTGAGGATAAGGGAGCTCTTCCCTAACATCCTATGTTGAGTTTATAATTGGTTCAAATCTGATATATCATGCTATTGTTATGTATTGTTTTCTTTCGTTAACAACTTAGATCTGATATAGATCGCTACTCTTATTACCGTTATTGTTTTAAGTACTTTAATGGTTATTGTAACTCATTGTTTCTGGGACATGCTAGAAATCAAGGATATTGAGGTATGGTTTTTCTATGTTGGACATGCTTGTCTCATTTTTCAGCTTTAGGTTTGAATATTTGAGAAAAATAATTATAAAAGACAAATGAGCTAAATCTACCTGATAGTTTGCAACTTTTCTCCAAATGAGCTAAAATGTGCATTAGACATTTTTTTGGATTTTATGTCTTTAGAGTGGAACCTTGTGTAGTCCAGTGAATTGAAAGATAGAGAAGGTCCTGCTCCTGGTATAGGACTAGGATGGGGTGCTACTAAGATAATTAATTTTGAATATTCTCATATTGAATGCCTTTGAAACTAAATTTTGGGTGAATTTTCAAATATGGAGTGTGACATTTATTTTTCATTGTTTTTCACTAAGTTTCCTTCGTCTACTATTCAGGTATTTCTAAAAAGTGTCAAAGTATTAAGGCTATGAATACTTCCTTTGATTGATTCAAAATCTCATTGGTCACGACTGATTACTCAAATTCTGGAATGTCAAGTCTATGGTGAGTATCATCAGCTTATTCATAACATTTTCATTTTTCGTCCTTTATATTGTTGTTATGGGTTTGGCTTCAACAAGGGAAGTCCCACTGTCAATCTTCTTAAACTCTTCAGTAGTTTTATCTCTTTGTAAATCATAACCAACAAAAATTTTCTTCTTATTTTCAACAGGTCTTTTGACGGGTGAGACACAGAGAAGTTTAGATGTTTTGTCCTCTCTAATTCACTACCTAAAACTGTCATTTTATCTTCCTGGTTTATCTGTACATGAATGTCCTTACTATAGTGAGATTGGATCCTTGAGTAACTAGGATATAGTGTAAAAGAAAGTCCCTCATACATATTGAAAAAAATAACTCTACATCATTTAATATTTGTGCATCATTTTTTTATCATATCTATGAAACACAAGTTGTGTTAGTAGGTTTTCATATCCAATACCCCTATTTTACTTTGGGGTAAACTTTTCACATTGGTGGTATTGTGGAGATCTAGGTTGTCGAGTAGGTATAAGCATAGTCTATTTCTTCATCCTTAACAATCTAGGTCTAGTTTGATTCTCATAGTGTCACCCTATAATGTAGATGTCAAAGGAAGTGAACATATTGCGGAGATTTATGTAGGTTATAATATCTTCTAATTTTATATAATTATATCAACTTCAGTGTCCAATGAAATTATAACATACAGAGAAACACTGGTTTCCAATGTAGGTATGCATTTATCCATTGACGCATTATATGAGTTTGAATCTATCAAAATCTAATAGTGTTATGGAAAATATACTGGAATCATAAAGGACTTTGTTCATATGGGACAGAGAAGCACAGACATGAATGGATTCAAATTTTCCTCCCAACTTTCCAATGAGAATTATGTGTATCCCTTCCACTTTAATAAAGGAATCCTAGCACATTCAAGCATGTGCACCTTCTCTACAGAATATCTACCAAAATAATATGCATTGATCCTAATCTGGTTGATGAAAAAATGAAATTTTGATCATTCTCAATCTCTGATTGATAAATTATATATAAATCATGATCTCGTTACTTCAATCAATCACGAATTTTATTCTGCTTTTATGCCTAAGGAAATGCACCAATCAACTATTTGTCAACATGGTTGATGGGGGGCCTTTACAAATTCTCTTACTTGGTGGGAGTTTGAACTGTGACAAGTATTTTATCATTCTCATCTTTTTGGAATAATATAAGTTGCTCTGGATAATAAGCCTATGATTGCATGAAAATTATCTTCGGTGAAAGATTTTATCATATAGTTGTTTTGTAAAACGACTAGAAAAAGTTAAAATACATTGCAATGAAAATAGCCCAAGGATAATGTATTTATCATATCACTATGTTGTAAGGTGGCTAGGAGATAAATATTTTTGATCTGAATAGTCAAGTGGTTGTTTTGGAAGTAAATTGTAACAGAACTAAATTCAATGCATCATATTAAATCACTTGCTTAATATATATATATATATATATATATATATATGAATTCTTACTTAAACTTACATTTGACTCTTTTGACCATTTTGGTTTAATTAAAATAGGACAAGGAAATTCCTTTCTCAGGGTTTTGTTTCTAATATGCTCACTTTATTGAAAGTAAGTAATGATGGAAATGAAATATTCTATTGAAAAAATATGAATATTTTAGGTATCTGATTTTTATGTACAAGAAAAGATGAACCTTATCCAAAACAATATGAAGACAAAATCGGAAACCATGGGTTGTGTTCCAACAACACTGGTACAAGCTAAAATCTAGTGCAAAGTGAGATATATTATCTAAAATGTAACTGTTGTTACCTAAACCTTTTAACAAGTTATGTTTCATAACAAAATAATTGTCATCACGTTTGCATTGATGGTATATAGGCTCTCGTATTTACTTCACCAAATTTTTGTTTCCCTTTAAATGTCTGAAGCATTTTCCCATGGTTAAAAGAGTTGTAATTCTTTTATTAATTGCAAATGTTTTTGTCTACAGCTACAACATAAGTAGAGGTTGTTTGATGTGAGCTCGGTTGTTACAAGTACTTTACAAATGAAAAATATTTGAGAGAACATATGCAGTAGAACCATAGCCATGTTTGATGTGAATTTTGTGGTAGTAGGAAATTGAAGAAACAGATCAAAAGGCACATGCTCATTCATGAAATCCAAACATGTGTGGAGAGGATACAATGCCACTTTGACAATTGCTTGCATAGTTTTAATAAAGTATGTTATGTGTAATTTTAGTCATTTTTTATATACAAATGAAAATTTCAGTTTTTTACTTGGTAAGGAGTTGTAATCGAATTAAATTTCATTATATACTTGGTATGGAATCGTAATATAATTAAATTTCACCTTCAAGAAATCAAATCTCAATCAAGACATTAGAGCAGTACACCTTGGATTAAGTCCATTTAAGTGTAGATTTACTGAATGTGAAATGAGTTTTGCACATAAAGTTGTTAGATACAATCATGAGAAGACAAGAAGACATTGCTACTATGTACAAGTGAGTCTAGCAAAAACAATTTTTACTCGCTTGAAATATCAGCCTTTGGAAGTTGTTTCTCTATATATTGTACAGTATTGTATGGCTTAGTGAAATTGTTTTTTTTTAACGGGGAGATTTCTATGAGGAGGATGTTGTCTTTCAGTCAAGGCTACGTGGTGGCTGAAAGAGAAAAATGTTTACAGTCAACACTCTTTTGAAAATGAGAGTAGCATGCCCAGATCGAAGCAACATTGTTCTTGACAATGGATCATCCTTTTTAGATTGGTTAACCTCAAGCGATAGGGAATGATATTTGAGATTATGGCAAACCAATTCATGGCTAATTTCACCATGTATGATTTTTTTGCACAAGATTGTAGTAGTAAAATGTAGAGCAACATTTGAAGTGCATTATAATAGTTTCAAATGGTATTAAACAAGTGTGTTAGGGCCAAGATGGAAATATAAGAAAGGATTTGTCTCTGAAATCTCTTGGCTGCCATGGGGACTAGATTATAGCAATGCCACAATTTCTTTTGACGAGAAGAGATTTTTTTTTCTTTAGGTCTGTAGATTTCCAATTTGTGTTAAATCATGTTTGTGTTAAATATTGATTTCCAATTTTGAAAAGGATCCAACTAAGTTTTCTTCCTCTACTCTTCGAGTATTTATAGAAAGGGTCAAAGCTCCTAGATAGGTGATTTTGGCTAGCTTCTCTGAGCACCTATTTGAACAAGTTGCATCATCAGTTGAAGGAGCGGAATTTCCAGGTTAGTCCATCATCACAAATCTTCTATAATAAGATGCTACTAATGGATAGCCTAAAACCCAAGTTAATCCAAATACACCCCACATGATAATCCAATATATCTACTTTAAGCATTTCTACACGACCCTTACATCATATAATATCGATTCATATTAGAAATTGCAGAAATAAACAATAATTTCTAGAATCACAAGTAAATTCCTACTGCTAGCTATATTTGAGGGATATATATTGTTATTTTCTACTAAAAATAAGAGATCTAGATTCTAGATGCATAAGAAAAAATGGGCAATAATGTTTGGTTTGAAAGTTTCCATAACATTGAAAAGTGCTAATGTTTTATAGGAAAACATACCATACATAAGTGCTTTAGAGATATACAACTTGATTAATAATTGACTAAGCTCAAGAGGATGGAAAAAAGGGAATGCTTCTTTATCATAAACATCCTTCAATAAGTCTAAACATCTTTTAATATTGTGATAAATTGCATATTTTGATTGTCTAAAGATGATAGATTGTGTGCATGGAAAATAGAAGAGCAGCTAAAAAATGTTTGGAGTGTAAAGATCACATCCAAGGATGGAATCCTTCAATAGGTAATTTTGCAATAAAATAATATCAAGAGTTAAATCTGACAGATCTAGGAGCGTTTTCAGAGACCTTGACCTACTACCATCCCTATTTTGCACATTTCCAGTGCTCACTTCATCATTTCAATACTGAATTATTCTTATAAGTCTCTAAGTCTCAACATATTTTAACATTGTCATAGCTTTCATATTTCGATTGTCTAAATATGATACATTGCATCCATGGAAAATAAAAGATAAACTAGAAAATGTTTGGAGTGTAAAGATCGCATCCAAGGATGCAATGCTTCAATTGAGGTAATTTTGCAATAAAATAATATCAGGAGTAAAATATGATAGGACTAGGAGAGTTTTCAGAGCCCTTGACCTCCTACCATCCCTATTTTTCACATTTCCAATTCTCATTTCATCGTTTTAATATTGAATTATTCTTATAAGGCTTCATACATGGGGTATTCAATGCAACCAAAATTTAAGGAATCATGCTTATGGTTTAAAGCACTGTAGAACTTCTATTGGCCTAGGTAAAATTTGTCCATTATTGTTTGGATGGAAACCCTCTTTCTACCTTTGATCCAACTCCAAAGAATTCCTTTGATATATAGAAATCCCATAATGGTCAACATGAAACTGTCCCATATCTATATTTGATAATAACTTGGTTACTATGAAATGCAAGTTCAAGAAATTCTCCATATCTTTTTGTCACACAAAGAATCATATTTTCAGCTTGGTTTCTTCTCACTTATCAAGGATTTATTTTAATCATATAGCTAACCCTTTGAATACATTCCCTCCTTGTTTTGGCATCCCATCACATAGAACCTCACATTTTTTTAATAAAAAATATATTTATCAAAATTGGGTGTGGCATTACCTATACATCCTTAGTACAAACTAGAAATGTCTTGTAGAAAAGAGAGGAGGGTTATGATAGAGATATTCCAAATCTCCCCAACATTTGAAATTCCAAAAATAAAATAGTTTTTCAGCTCCAAAACTTGCAAGAAAAATGCTTATATATTGTCCTAGAAAAAGGAAATACCAACAAAACAGAAATTAACTAGTACGTCCTTTCCAAAAATTAACTAGTCCACCATCACAACTATAAGTACTTTCAGAATGCAGGTATGCCTAGATTTGAAATAGAATCTTTGCTGCGAATTATATATATAATTTTTACAAATACATAGTAAACGTTGCTATATAAATGTACTTCTGGTGATATGGAGACATAGCAACGTGTTGAGGCCTGGCAATTCGTAGGCAACAACAGTGAGGGATTCTCCCCAATCAACGTTCCCAACTAGCCCGTTGACTGTTTGGTGTAGGGAATCCGTCTAGTTTGCGGTCCAGCTACCGTAGGTCAAAGCAACAAAACAAGGTTTTACCGGTTGCGGCCCGGTCCACCGTGTATATTTTTGTATTTTTTGACTTTTGTATGAGATGCATATGCCTATTTAACCATGTAGGGTGATTAGGATGTAAGGAACAGTCACAATGTGATGCGCAGGTTCTTACCTCTCGTCTTAATCCCACAAACATCTAAATCACATATGCAGCCATGAAATGAAACTAACTACCTAAACTATCCCTAGGGAGCAGGATTGTCATTTGTGAATGAGTAATACATTGTGTACATGAATTATGAAGAGTTACAGTTAGCTGACACTTATTTCAAGACACATGAACAATTATAGATATTTAAACAACCAGATAGCCGATTATTTTATGAACAACATTTATTACTCACTGTGGAAAACATCCCAAAAGATATTGAAGAACATTCAACAAGAGCATAGGTTTAGGAAGTTAAATACTCTCACAGTAAATGAAACACAACTGAAAACGAAATAGTTCCTCTTCAACATTATTCATTTAGTCGCATTGAGACATTCCACATTTCGCTCTCTCCAGCAGGCAAAAGTTGCACTTTCTGACTATAAAACGAAATAGTTCCTCTTACAAGCAAAAGAGTTTACAAATTTTTTCCAGGGAAAAATCCCATTCTCAGTTCTACTTTCAAATATTTAAACTACAACTGCAGACCACTTGGGCTGCCCCCCCAAATGCCTGACCCTTCAGTTCCTCAATGCTTCATATTCCTCTATCTCGCATGCTCGTGATTGGCTGAATAACTGCCGGAATTTTCAGAGATGCTCCTCTATCACCGTTCATTTTGTCCTTTTCCTGTGATCTGGCTAGTTTCGGCCTTGCTTCTATTGAACTATCCATATTCCTCCACGCCACGGTAGTTTGATCGATCTCATGAACCAACCTACAACCAATTGACAAGCATCATTCATAGGAATGGCGTTTCAAAACACAGCATCAGATTCTACTGATTGAGCAACTATTCCACAAGAAAACGGCCCGTTGCACCACGACAGAAGTCGGAAGGATATTGACGTCGAAAATCCAGGGCCTCGACCAGCCGCAACAGTGGAAGAGGAAAGGATGCAAGCACTCGACGATGGGCGGGAAAACCTTGAATCGGCAGTCGGACGGCTTTCCCTTTCAGAAGCTCAATGACTTTGAGAGCCGCAATGGTGGAAGGGAAGGCTGGAAACATGCGACGCGGGCGGGAAAAATTTAGATCGGAAGTCGGACGGCTTTCCCTTTCGGAAGGTAAAAGGCTCTCCCAACTGCAACGGCGGAAGAGAGAAGGCTTTGGACATGTGACGGAAAAGTTAACGCACATCGACAGTCAGGGCAATTCCCACTTCGGATGGAAAATCGGATTGGGAGCTGCAACGGCGGATGGGAAAAGGCTATCAGCCACCGATTTCACATAAAAATGACGCCCGATTATAGGAAAACTTAAGTGTTTAGAAAACTTAAAATCAGCAAAGGTCAAACTGCTTCACCCCAGAGACAATGGTTTGTTCCAAGGGCAATTGATCTGACGAGTTTCAAACTAGCAATCCAAATTCAATCTCGCGGCCCACAACAGAATATTAACACAAGAATTCTCTAAAACAAGTCACAAATTCATTTTCAGAATCAACCAAATTCAGAACGAGACCAAACATTTATGGATCAAACGAAACCAACGCAATTCTAAATGATGAGGAGGTGCCCAAAATTTAAAACTTTGGGGAGAACAGTTGCGGCTGCAACAATTGGCGATTACCTGGTGAACCTAGATCTCTGGGCGATTAATATTTGAGTGACAAACTATTTAACAACAGATGCATTTTATTGAATTCTTCTAGCTATCTGTATTTCTCGAATGCCAGAAGTGTGTACCTTCAATCATTGATAATAGTCCAATTTGGGAGAGTGGAAACCAAGATTTTGAAGTCTAGATAACTCTGCTGAGGCCAGAAAATGAGTTTCATTATTACCTTTGTCTTTAGGTAGCTGACAGCTTGGACACCACAGGATTGTAGCACATGGTAAATAGAAATATTCATTTGTTCCTCATCCCCATGCCATTTCAGCACTTTTGTGATTTTGGACTTTTGTCCCTTTTCATATGAGTCCTCATGTACGCCTTTCTTACTGAATTTTAATTCAGGATCCTCTATCCCATAGTGTCCTTTTGTGTGAGTGGTGTGCTTCAAGTTTCAGCTCACGGACGGAGAGGATCTTTTGGCAATTTAGTACTTATGATTTAGCACCTGTTTTGATTTATGATGCTTTCATAGGAGTTTTTTACACTTTATTTTCCTTTAGGCATTCGTTTCTTGGCATGGGGTCATTTATGTTTAACATACTATTCACCTTGCTCCTTTCCATGGGTCTTCTGCTGTCTCTCCTTAGAACAATTTAAATGTGACGTGGATGGAGCCCCAACATAGTGTTCCAGACTCTCTGAATCCGGTTTATTACACAGGGATTAAGCAGGACTTCAATCCACACAGAATTATTCAAGAAAACGACTAAGCTGGAAGAAATTTTTTAATATAAACAGCAACCCACAGTCTGATCACTAAATTGTTTATCACTCCCAAAAACACTGATGTTCCCCATGCAACCGCGGGTTCGTCCCCTTTCTTGAAAACAAGAAAAATCAAACTAAATCAAACTGAAAAACATGATTCAAAAGACTACCAGAAGGATTATTTATACACAAGATAGAAGAAATCAAACAACTCAGGAAAAATAAGGCTTGAGAACCAAACCATTTACCGGTAGGTTCTCCTCCCACCCCTGCAGATCTTGCAACTTGTAAGTAGAAGGACCCATCTTGGCTGCAATCTGAAAGGGGCCTACCCACAACTGCTGGAATTTGGTATGTTTTCCCTTCTCATCATGGGGGTGGTCCCATTTGAGGACTAAGTCTCCTACTTCAAAGTCTTTTGTCCCAGCTTTATGCTTGTCAAACCATCTCTTAACTGACTCTTGTTGTTGTTTAAAGCATTCTTTGGCTTTAGATCTAGCCTCTTCTGCTTTCAAGAGATTATATATTCTTATCTGTAAAAATTCATCATCAGACCCTCTAGACTCTTGAGCTAGCATGGAAGAATTGTATCATGATATTGGGAGGTAGAATAGCTTCTTTACCATAGACCAGGGTATATGGAGACACTCCTAACCTAGACTTGGGGGTGACTCTATCAGCCCACAGGGCATTTGGTAATGCTGAGTGCCAACTCCTCTGGTTTTCTATCACAGTCTTCTTTAAAATTCTAATCAAATTTTTGTTAGAGGACTCAGCCAAGCCATTTCCTTGTGGATAGTAATTAGCAGAATAATGCAATTTAATCCCTTTATCATGTGCAAAAGCAGTCAATTTAATAGATGAAAAGTACTTAGCATTATCAAAGACTAACGAAATTAGAACTCCAAACCTGGTCATGATGTGGTCTTGCAAGAAGCCGATGACCTCGTCTTCATTAATCTTGCGCAGCGGGATAGCTTCGACCCAGCGAGTGAAATAATCAGTCGCAGTCAAAATGTATTTGTGTTGGAGAGAAGAATTCGGTTTTATTTCCCCAATAATATCCAACCCCCATTTCTCGAATGGTTCCGTGATCATCACAGGCTTTAGGGGTGATGCTGCTTTAGGTTGTCTCCCACCACACCTTTGGCAGATGTCACATCTCCTGACATGTGCATGTGCATATTTGAAGAGTGTAGACCAATAATAACCTACCCTGAGGACTTTGTGGGCTGTAGTGTCTCCTGAATAATGTCCCCCAGCAGGCTCGTCATGCAACTTTGTCATTACTTTCTTCGCATCTTCCTTTTCTAGGCATCTGAGAAGAACCCTGTCATAATTCTTTCTGAACAATATTCCTTCGAAAATTTGATAAGATGTTGATTTAAGACGTAGCACTCTTCTTTGCTTGGAATTCCAATGTTCTGGTAACAGCCCTGCCTGCAGGTAATGCACAAGATCTCTGTACCAAGACTCGGGAGCTGTAAATAAAGGACATACATCCATTACCTGTAACTCGGCCTCGTCCTCCCAGGCTTGTTCTTCATTGTTCCCACTTTTGGTCATCAGTTTTCACAACCCTTGACCTTTTAATATAGAAGTTGGCTTTAATTCAAGGTCGTACTCTTGAAGATTTGTTACCCAGTTACCCCTTCTTTCTCATAACTCTTTCTGTATGAGAAGAGATCTTACAGCTGGGTAGGGGACTATTAGCTTGGTTCTATTCTTCAAAATATAAGGCCTGAATTGCTTCACTACCTTAAATACTGCGTAAGCCTGCTTGTCAATGGCTGGGTAGTTCAATTCAGCCCCCTGAAGACTAGCGCTCATGAAAGCTATTGGGAATTCATCCCCCCCATCTTCTTTTTGAGTGAGTACGGTTGCCAGTGAATCATCGGATGCAAATGTATACAGAATAAAGTCTTTGTCAAAGTCTGGGCTTTTCAAGGAGGGTGCATGTGCAACAGCAGTTTTAATTTTACTGAAATCATTCTTCTCAAGTTCAGTCCACTTGAATTGTGCATTCTGCTTGACCATCTGCTGCTGCAGCTTAACAGTCTGGGCGAAATCAGGCACAAACCTTCGTATGAAATTTATGGTTCCCATGAAGGATTTCATCCCCTTTTTATTATGGGGCAAGGGGATTTGTTCAATAGCCTTAATTCTTTCTGGATCAATGGAGATCCCTTGCTTTGAAACTATGTGGCCCAACAACTTTCCTTCCGTGACAGCGAATACACACTTTTTAGGATTTAGTGAAATGCCATACTTACGACAGGGTTCGAAAATTTGCTTTAAGTGAAATGCATGCTCTTCTCTTTTCTTTGAGAATATTGTAATGTCATCAAGGTATACTATAGCACTTCAGCCAATCAATCTGCGGAAAACTATGTCCATAGCCCTTTGAAACGTTGCTCCAGCATTTATCATCCCAAAGGGCATTCTTCTGTAGGCAAAGGTTCCCCATTTGGTTCTGAACGTTGTCTTCAATCTATCTTCTTCGGCTACCAATACTTGATTGTAGCCAGAGAAACCGTCTAATAATGAAAACAATTCAGAACCAGAGACCATTTGCAGCAATTTCTACATGGGCGGCACAGGGTAGTTATCCTTATCGGAAGCGTGATTCAAGTTCCTAAAATCCATGCAGAGCCTAATTTCTCCCGACTTTTTTCTTACTGGTTCCATATTTGATACCCACTCAGAGTGTCTGACTTTGAAGATGATTCTAGCATCCAATAATTTCTTTACTTCACTCTGAATCAGCGGCTCCAATTTTGGATTCATTTTTCTTAATGGTTGCTGATATGGCTTGACACATGATTTAATGGGAACGACATGTTTGATGATGCTGGTGTCGTATGTTTTCAAATCTTCGTACGCCCATGCGAAAACATATTTATATTGTTTAAACAAATTAATGAATCTATCTCTTTCTGCAGGTGAACAACACTTGCCGAGATTTACAAATTTGGGATTCGTCTCAGTCCCTAAATTAATCAACTCAAACTGCAGAGATGAGCCGTGGGTCTTCATGTTGGGTGGTCTTCTGAATTTTTCATTTAAATCGAACATTTTTTCCAATGTCCTGACTCCTTTAGGAATGAAATTATCGTATTTCATCTCATCCTGATGCTCTTCATCGTCTATGATTGCTCCTTTAAACACTTCATCATTCGTTAAACATTCTATGATCTGCTGGTCATCATCGAATACTCGTAGGTTCATAATCATATCAAGTACAGAGGGCCTAAAAAGCAGTTCAACGGAGCATCGATTATTAGTGGGTACGAGTCTAGCAGCTGATGTGGCCAACAAATCAGCAGCTACGTTTTTAATTCTTGGAATTGAAATAATGTTAAATGCATTAAAATATTTCAGCAAATCCCATACCTCGTTCTGGTAAGCCTTTAAGTGAGGAGAAACACAATGTATCTGATTTTGGATTTGTTTCACAATAATTTCAGAATCTCCAAAAACTATTAGATTACTTACCTTTAATTCAATTGCCTTCTTTAGTCCCTGCACCAGTGCTTCGTACTTAGTTGTATTATTAGTACACTCAAACTCTAATCTACATGAAAGGAAATGTTTATTCTTCTGTGGGTCAATCAGGAGACAGCCAGCCCCTGACCCTTCTAATGTCTTAGAGCCATCGAAAAATAAAGTCCAAAAATCATTAACTACTGAAAATGAATATATTCCTACTGCTAAGTCTACTATTTCACAGTCAATCTCATCAGCCTGTGAGAATCGAAGGAGATCAGGATGGGTGTCAGATGTGTTGCTGGGTTCTTCCGCTTGATAATTCCCTGGTTCTAGCTCAATAAAATAGTTTCCCAAGATAGAATCCACTGGTACATTCTTCTCATCCAGCTGAGTGACGTTATATTTCATATGAGGCTCTCTTAAAATCTTAATCTGATTCGGGCTTCCTTTGTATGGTAACCACAGATGTGACCAATCAGAAGCGAAATATCCATTAAGTTTGGCCGACCAATCTCTGCTCAGGATAAGGCCGTACGCATCTGGTATATCAGCCACCACGATATTAATGACCTGGCATACTTTATCATTTGAAGCTAGACGGACTAGTACATCTTCCATCTCACCAATTACCTTCACATATGTCCTGTCCAACTGAACTACTCTCCACGGGGATGGCTTAGGCTGCCCATTGATTCTTTTACAGACAGATATCGGCATGACATTAACAGTTTCCCCTGAATCTACCAAGCAATTATGTACATTGTAGTTAAAGATTTCAAAAGTAAGGAGGAAAGGTGGATGCTTGTGCTTAGACTTACCTCCACTGCTAGTCTCTCCAATCTCTTCTTCTTCTTCTGGTTGATTGTTAGTGGGAGTCTTCTCATCTGATGCTTCAAGGGCTCTCAACAGCCTTTCTTTTTGCTGTGGTACTTTGCACATTTTGAATGGTGGAACATTCACCTTTATCTTCTTTAAATCCTCCACAATGTCATAATCCATCTGTTGTTCCATGGGATGAGGCCTATCAGCATTCTCCTTATCTTCATTTGGCTTGGCCGTTGTATCATTCTGTCTAGGATTTTGGCTGGTAATAGTGAACTCTGGAATTTTATCAGCCAAAGATTTGTCTTGAAATCTCATCTTAACATTTCTCTGTAGCCTCTTAATCTTTGGGAGTATAAGATTGTCTTCCTTAACCGTCCCTTGGCTCCTCGTGGCTACGTTGGTTTCTACAACGTCCTTGTACCCCTGAGTCTTTTCTTCTTCAGCGTCAAATAATGAGACAGACTCCCATAAAGCCATGGTTTCTTCTTCCTATTCTTTAGTGGAAGTAGAAGTAGAAGTTTCTTTTCTTTCTTCTTCTCCCTCTTCTGTTAATCTGGAATCTAACAGTTGATTCATGACCAATGTCATCGAATTAATCCATTGAGGACAATTCTTTTCAGAGTGTGGCTATTGGTGGAAAGTGCAAAAATTGTCCAAGCCTACCTCTGTTAGATTCATAGATGCAGCATTGTGAGGAGGAGGTTGAGCTGATGGTTGTCCTCTCTTTTCTTATAATATGGCTTATAAAAATTTTGTGCTTCCTTTTCTTTCTCCATATCTATGATTTTGTTGGAAAGTTTCTGCATCATTTTGGCCATATTTTCCAAATCTGGCGACTTTTCTTCCTTAGGCTTAGTAAACAATAAGGCTTTTCTTCCCGCACCATTTTCTCCTGACTGCTCTGGATATTCTTCAATACTCTCTCTTTCAGCTTCCACTACTTCAGCCTCTTCATAGGTTTCCATCAATGTAGGCTTGGCCCTGCCTTTGGCAAACATGGCCAGATCAGGGCCTAAAGCTGAACTATAATATTCAATCAGAACTTTGTCTGAAGGTCTATCTGTTTCAGAGAAATTCTTGAGATAGGATGCAAACCTTTGTGTGAAACTGTGCACCTTTTCTTTTCTTTCTTTCTTCAATGCGCACAGCCCTTTCATGAGAGCCGCATGAGTTTTCTAAGTTGCATACTTACTTCTGAAAATTCTTTCGAAGGTATCCCAATCAGGAATAGAATTAGTAGGCAACCCAAAGTACCATGATGCTACAGCTCCTTTAAGGGTATGCGGGAACAGTCTCCAGACTACATCTTCATGCTCCCCAGCCCTCAATCCTTCTATTGCCAAGTAAAAACTCTGCATATGGTCATCTACTAGTATCTTCTCATTGGGGTCGAATTTAGGCAGGAAATTTTCAAAGGATTGAGGCAAATCATGTAACGGAGGGGTCAGGTTTAAGGGTGATCTGGCTCTCCATGCAGGTGGCGGATTTGGCGGGTTAGGTGGTTGGTTTGTGTTTACGCCAGCCATGAGTCTAGGTGGAGAGAGAGGAGGTGAACCAACTGGAGTGTGAGCAGGAGAACTGTAAGGGGTTTCTGGGCCTTCTTGATTCAAAGGTAGCACAACTTCCTGTAAGGCTGTTTCTACAAGCTCTTCCCAGTCTCCAACCAACACCGAGCCTTCCGCTTCAGGACGATCCTTCTTTTTATACTCTCTTCTGGGCAGTTCAGGGATGATTGGAAATCCTCCAATATTCTTTACATATGCCCTGGTGTGTCTTCTCATATCATTAACAATTTCATTGCCAACAGAATATAGATGTTCTCTTTCTTCTGGAATTGGATTATGAAACCCACTGCTTTCAGAACTGTTACTGGTGGAATATTCTCGGGAAAACGGGTTTCCTCGGCCAGCCATACACATGCGGCCCTCCTTCTAGCGCCAGAACTGGTGAGTCTTGGAAATTCACAGGCAACAAAAGTGAGGGATTCTCCCCAATCAACGTTCCCAACTAGCCCGTTGACTGTTTGGTGTAGGGAATCCGTCCGGTTTGCGGTCCGGCTACCGTAGGTCAAAGCAACAAAACAAGGTTTTACCGGTTACGGCCCGGTCCACAGTGTATATTTTTGTATTTTTTGACTTATGTATGAGATGCATATTCCTATTTAACCATGCAGGGTGATTAGGATGTAAGGAACAGTCACAATGTGATGCGCAGGTTCTTACCTCTCGTCTTAAGCCCACAAACATCTAAATCACATATGCAGCCATGAAATGAAACTAACTACCTAAACTATCCCTAGGGAGCAGGATTGTCATTTGTGAATGAGTAATACATTGTGTACATGCATTATGAAGAGTTACAGTTAGCTGACACTTCTTTCAAGACACATGAACAATTATAGATATTTAAACAACCAAATAGCCGATTATTTTATGAACAACATTTATTACTCACTGTGGAAAACATCCCAAAAGATACTGAAGAACATTCAACAAGAGCATAGGTTCAGGAAGTTAAATACTCTCACAGTAAATGAAACACAGCTGAAAACGAAATAGTTCCTCTTCAACATTATTCATTTAGTCACATTGAGACATTCCACATTTCGCTCTCTCCAGTCGGCAAAAGTTGCACTTTTTGACTGTAAAACGAAATAGTTCCTCTTACAAGCAAAAGAGTTTACAAATTTTTTCCAGGGAAAAAGCCCATTATCAGTTCTACTTTCAAATATTTAAACTACAACTACAGACCGCTTGGGCTGCCCCCCCAAATTCCTGACCCTTCAATTCCTCAATGCTTCATATTCCTCTATCTTGCATGCTCGTGATTGGCTGAATAACTGCCGGAATTTTCAGAGTTGCTCCTCTATCATCATTCATTTTGTCCTTTTCCTGCGATCCGGCTAGTTTTGGCCTTGCTTCTACCGAACTGCCCATCTTCCTCCACGCCACGGTAGTTTGACCAATCTCTCGAACCAACCTGCAACCAATCGACAAGCATCATTCATAGGAATGGTGTTTCAAAACACAACATCAGATTCTACCGATTGAGCAACTATTCCACAAGAAAACGGCCCGTTGCACCACGGTGAAAGTCGGAAGGATACTGACGTCGGAAATCCAAGGCCTCGACCAGCCGCAACGGCAGAAGAGGAAAGGCTACAAGCACTCAACGGCAGGCGGGAAAACCTTGACTCGGCAGTTGGATGGCTTTCCCTTTCGGAAGCTCAATGACTTTGAGAGCCGCAACGGCGGAAGGGAAGGCTGGAAACATGTGACGTGGGTGGGAAAAATTTAGATCGGAAGTCGGATGGCTTTCCCTTTCGGAAGGTAAAAGGCTCTCCCAGCCGCAACGGCGGAAGAGAGAAGGCTTTGGACATGTGACGAAAAAGTTAATGCACATCGACAGTCGGGGAAATTCCCACTTCGGATGGCAAATCAGATTGGGAGCCGCAACAGCGGATGGGAAAAGGATATCAGCCACCGATTTCACATAAAAATGACGCCCGATTATAGGAAAACTTAAGTGTTTAGAAAACTTAAAATCAGCAAATTTCAAACTGCTTCACCCCAGAGACAATGGTTTGTTCCAAGGGCAATTGATCCGACGAGTTTCAAAATAGCAATCCAAATTCAATCTCGCGGCCCACAACAGAATCTTAACACAAGCATTCTCTAAAACAAGTCGCAAATTCATCTTCAGAATCAACCAAAGTCAGAACGAGACCAAACATTTATGGATCAAATGAAACCAACGCAATTCTAAATGATGAGGAGGGGCCCAAAATTTAAATCTTTGGGAGAACAGTTGCGGCTGCAACACAACGTTACTATAGCGAGGAATTAGTGCTTAGTCGCTTCTAATTTGCGATAAATGCTCATCGTTATAGTGACATGTTGTCATCTTTATAACAGCAGTAAACCATCGATATAGCAACATACAATGACTTGGGAATTTCTTGGTTTCAACACATTGTCGTGCCTATATCGATGCATTGTTGTCGCTATTGCGAATAATGTATGTCGCTATAGGAACATATCTACGTTACTATAGAGATGAAATAGTGATTTGTCGCTTCTAATTTGCGACAAAATCTCATTGCTATAGCGAGTCACTGTCATCTTTATAGAGATGGTAGACCGTCGCTATAGCAACAAACAAGGACTTGGCCATTTCTTGCAGGTTTCAACATACTATTGTGCCTATAGCGATGCATTGTTGTCGCTATTGCGACTAATATTCGTCTCTATAGCGACACATAAACGTCACTAGATTGACGACTATTGTTTTTTTAAGAAAATGCCACAATCACCACATGTCATCGATGTTCTATTACTATACCGATAGAATATTCGAAGTGTGGCTAATGCGACAATAATTTTGTGATGAAAATTTGGGCTTCTAATCGTCACTATAACGACATAAATGTGTTGCTATAGAAACGATTTACCATGGGAAAAATGTCCACATGTACTAGTGATTCTACTATTATTATTAGCTATACAACACACTATCATACACTCATACCATATACCATACTTACTATTACTATGTATTATTTATATACATACGCCGGTTTTGTTTACCTACATATTATAATTCTTCAAAATCATATTTCATCCTATTATTAATCATATACATAACATATTAGTCATATAACATATATATTCTATATTTAATATACTCATATAATTATTATGTTATACCATAATATCCATACAATTATAGCAATAACTACATAACCCAATACTATCATATTAGATACATATTATAACTTATATACTAACATAACACTTTGATCACACAATACTTCCTAATATTTCCAAACTTCTAAATACTTCCAAGCACTTTCAAATATTCTCAAATACTTCCAAACACTTCCAAATACTTTCAAACACCTCCAAATACCTCCAAACACTTCCAAATACTTCCAAATGCCTCCATACACCTCCAAGCACTTGCAAACACCTCCAAACACCCAAACACTTCCAAACACCTCCAAAACCCACAATAACTTTATGTCTGTTGAATTCCAAAGAATATATCCTCGATATAAAAAATATAGGTAGAATATATGGCTCATGAACAAAACCATAGACTTTTATAATGGTATGTTCCTTCATAAGGAACCAATCTCCAACTCTTCTATTTGGGGTAAACTGCAACAGTTCCAGAACAAGCTATCTAGGTAGCTTGTTCTGGAACATTGCTCTATATAATTCTAACATTATAAGATTCATGTAGTTGAAGGTATTGTTCCTGATTTCAGAGATAAATCATATTTCTAGGAACTGCAAGTTCTCCTTGTTGAAAAACAAAAACATTATGACCATGTAAGACTGGAACTTGAAATGTCTTGCTCTATGGAAATTCACCATCATAGTATGAATATTCTCAGCTAGGAACTCATTAAATTTGAGGAAACATGACTGACTAGACTCCAACTCTGATGGATACATGCTCAACCTAAACAAAAGACTCAAGAGGACCTCTGGGACAAATTTATCAGTATCCAGCCCTAAAAATTGACTTAACAAGGATGTGACCCACTGGGATTCTTCATAGAAAATGTTAATGTATAGGGGAAAAGGTTCAGTTGCAGGAGAAGTATCAATATTGAGGATTTTGGAGTAAAAACATTATTTTTCTTCAACAGTGGCATGTCTAAATTGTCAATCATATTTTATTCAACGAAATCTTCCAGGTTTCAAGTAAATGACTGGGGTACTTCCAGTGATTCTCTGACACTAAGGAATTAATCGGGCAAAGGATTTTGGACCTGTTAGGTCATGATTTTGTATTCCTTAGTTTTATGCTTTTATTTATGTTTTTGAACCTTGCTAGTATTTTTGCTTCTAGGAAATTTTGTTTATAAAGGTAATTTTGAGTGCAAACTTTTGATTTTCATAATTTTGATTTTTCTTATTTTTAAGCCTGCTTTTATAAATTTTGCTTAGATTTCATTCTTGAAGGGTTTTACAAGGCATATATGGATTAAATGGTTTTATAAATGACACTAAGGTCGAGATTAAGCACATAAACCAAGTTTTAAACTTTATTATTGGCCTAATGATGTGAAATTGTTTGATTGGGTTTTTTTGTAGTGCAAGAGAAAAATTAATACACTAGAGCGCTACAACAAAGTTGCGAATGCTAAAATCATCATTTTTTCAGTCCGATTTTTTGGGTGTCTTGTCTCTGAGGTGTTAATCACATCATTTGATGCATTTGATATGTGTCATGCATAGTTTTATCATTGAAGCAAGAGGATGATCATCATCAGAGGTAGATCGTAGAGATTGCATGCAACGCAGGGTGAATGATGACAGTGAGTAGAATGAGACAGAGTTTTTCAAGAGTATGTTCCTTATCTGAAAGACACGAAGGATATTGAAGGTCGTGGTGAGAAAACACTGTTGAGAAATCGAGATTTTTCAACTGAATGAGGAGTTAGGGATTTTCAGCAGTGACTGTTTGAAGTGGTTTGGACAGTTAGATATAGGTGGAACATAAAATTTGACACTTAACCATTGAAGTGATTGCATTCCAATGCTCGTATTGGTCTTCTGAGCAGGTACCTCGCATGTCATTGCTAGGGTTTGCTTAATTTGGGGCTTTTCTAATAAAATCCTTAATGTTAAAATTCGAAGGAGGAATAAGAGTATTTCACCTAATAGACTATGAATGATGAATTATTAACAAATATATCCAAGTATTCATCATTTAAAACAATAAAATTCAAAGCAGAACAGTTGGAGTTCCTTCAAATTTGTGATTAGGTCAGGCTGTTGCTATTTGGCACAAAAGATTTCTGAACTGTGGGTTAGGATAGACTGTTATGATTTGAAGATAGATAGACTGTGGGATATCAAAAGGTGTTGTTAAACCATAGTGAATATGAAGAAAAGTGGAAAAACAAATAGAGATGAGCCCACTGACCTAAGTTGGATAGACAATTTTCCAGAATGTGCAGAGCTATTTTCAAATGCAGGATGGTTGACATTTTTCAAAAAGATTGATGGATATCATGCAGAGGTGTATCATAAATTTGCTCAATGCTATGATAAAGATACTATGTCTTTTGATACTTTACAATTTAAAATGACTAAGGATTTGGTAGCTAAGGCAACAGGCATCTTGAACGAGGGATAATTATGGTTTAAGAAGGTTCCATTCACGTTCAATGCACAAAAGTACTTACTTCCTGGTGTAATTGTAGATTGGTGTAAAGGTGTACCAATTCATAAATTTAGACCTGAATGGATAGAGCCCATTAAATTTTTACATAGTTACATTACCTGTGAGGGTAGATATGCCTTTGTTTTCAAATACCACTTCATATTTCTTCAGCACCTCAGTAATGAGTCCAAGATGAACTTACCCTTTTTCTTTCTGAAGAGTCTGCAAAAGATGTCTTGCAGAGTTAAGGAGCACCAAAATCATACTAAACAGTCTATTTTCCATCATGGAATTATCAAACTCATCATAAACACTATTTTGTAGAGTACGGGAAAGACTTGTGAGTATTTCATTTTCTGGTCAGGTTTTGAAAATGGTCAAGAAGGACAGTCTCACAGAAGACAAGCTGATAAAGGGCAGACTTTGATCAGAAAGCTCAGGAAAAAGGTAAAGGTCAAAGATGAAGACAGGGTTAAATTAGAAAAAGTTTCAGATCATGCAAATGAAGACTTTGAATCTAAACAGTACCTTAATGACAATGAAAGAAAAAATTTACAGTCAGATATTAAGGAATCCGAGCCTGTTGAAAATGTTGTACCTGCAGAGACAATTTCTGTTGAAAATCCTATACATGCAGAGAAAATTTCAGATGAGAAAGAGGATATTGAAGTTCAAATACAAAGTCCTATCACAGTTCTGTCAGAAAATGAGAAATGCCTATTTGATGATGATAAAGTCCCTGTTACTGACGCAACTAGGGTTTGTACTGAAAAGGAATTTCACAGCCAGGGTGATGAGGTAGCATTACCAAAAAGAAAGAAACTAAACATTGTTGAGTTTTCCTCAATTACCCATCAGGGTAAGACTCTCAAAATGTTGGGGGAGATTGCTCTTGTGTGGAGACCAAAACCCAGACCTAGAAATAAGCTCAGATTGAATATGAAGAAGTTGTTGAATCCTAAATTGAACAGAGAAAGAGTAACAGTGATAGATGATTGTTCATCTGAGGAAAATTTGAATGATGATAAAGGTGACAGTAAGGGTAAAAGTCCAATGGAATTAAAAAGAGAGTCTGTCCTGACTGATACTAAAATATCTGATATATTTCTAGAGGTACGAAGTCAGATGTTGCAGGAAAAGCAAGAAGGTGAGATAAAGTGTTCTTACTCAGAAAAGAATGTGATGGTTGAGGAAAAGGTTCCATGTAAAGCTGAGAGTGAAGAACACCTAGGTTTTCCTGCAACTCTTACAGAATTGTTTCCAGAAGATGAAGAAATTTATAAGAGATTGAATATTCCATGGCTTCCAAATGAGATGCAAACCATAGCAGGAAATAAAACCTTTGTTTCTAAAAAAGAGAATTTACAGAGAAGTGTAAAACAATATAAGTATTAGGTTGAGTACATGCAGGAGACGAATGATGGCTTGGTCATGGAAAACAGAATACTCAGAGAGGATTTGGAGGAGGTGAATAGTCACTATCAGGCTCTGATTGCAATTTGAAGAGAAGCATTGAAAAGGAAGAGGAATACATAAGGTCAATTCCCAATGTTGAAGCAAACTATCCAGGATCTGCAGTAGCAAAATGAAGAACTAACTAGAAAGATTGCAGATATGGAAGCAGATCAACTAAAGGCAAGAAGAAAAGCCCAAGCCCTGGAAGGGATAGCCTTGTTAGCCGAAGCATGTAATGATCTGTAAAGTTTGTTAAGATAATCAATTATTAGTTAGGTTTGAAGGTTACTTTATTTTTGTAAATCTTATTTAGATGAAACTATTTCGACGAGTAGACTAAAAAAGCAGTTAGGGTTCAGTTCCTTAACCAATTTTGGAGGATAGTATTAATGGAAGTCACAAAGAGGATAGAGGGGTTCGATTTTTTGGCTAGCAAGAGGAGGTCTTCAGACTTGTTCATAAGCTAAGTAAATGACTCTTATGTGTATTTGAAAGACTAATTATCAAATATATGCTATATTTACCCTTCATTTTGTTCTCTGGCTTCATTTATAACCTGTTTTAGTTACTCAATTGGTAATTTCATTATTGGTTTAAATTTTTTTTACTTGGAATGCTTGCCATCTGTGGATGAACCTCAATGTTGTTTTCTGTTGGATTATGGTTATTATGTTATGCATCTTAGCCTTTCTATGCTTATGATTTAGTTTTTGTTTGGATTTATCAATGCATTCCCTCTTGTGATCAAACTTCTCAACCAAAAAACCTTGAAAACCCTAAAAACCCTATTTTGTTTTATTAAGATTATTGAGACTATGTTGTCTTGTTCTCTTGTAGTCTGGGAACAATTTCTGGCATAAACATCTTTGGCACCGTTACGGGGGAACGAAGTTGAAAACATATTTTTCCCTTGGATACTTATCATTTCACTAGTTTTAAGAGGCAAACTTAAACCAGCAAATCTTAAAGACTACTTTTCACCAGTTTGTCATAGTGGTTACTAGGGGAATTGGAACTAGAAATAGACCTATTTCACCTTTGCAGTTGGGTGTTTCAGACCCAGAACAGATACTAAAAATAGCAAGGAAGATTAGAAGGTCTCAGTCATCACCGGCCCTATATAACCCTGATCAATTGGATAGTTCATCACCTTTATCTATTTTGAGAAAAGAAGAAGAAAATTCACCTTGGTTGAAGCCTATAATTCCTGTCAGTAACTTTCAAGTTTTCACTGATCCTCAATCCTTCAAAAAGGAAAAAACAGTATCTCATGGTAAAATTCCTCTATTTCATCTGAAAGTTCGTAAAACCCCTTTTCAGCCAAGTTCCAGTCAAATCTCTCCATCACTCAAATCAATCAACCTTAAAATGGCAGCCCAAAATCAGCCAGTAGATATGATGGACCGAATGGTTACAGCTAGGTATGCACCCTTAATTTTTCCTCAACCTTTGAATGCACTTCCTAGAGGTGATTATCAGAAATAACTACCTAGGTTTAATGGATAGGGTGAAACTACAGCTGAGGAACATTGGGAATCCTTTCTCAGTTATGTTGATAACCATAATATTGAAGCTAAGGATGTATGGATAAGGATGTTTGTGCAGAGCCTTGATGGAGATGTCAAAAAATGGTTTAGGGAGCTGCCGGCAAATTCTATCACCATCATAGAAGAGCTTCAGGACCTCTTCATGAGACAATGGGGTGACACCAAAGATCATACTTATTATATAACTGAGTTTGGAGCCCTTAGGAGAAAGAAGGATGAAACCATCGCAGACTTTTCAAAGAGATTCAATAAAATGTATGGCAGAATTCCTACAGAAATAAAACCTTCAGAAACATCTGCAAAACTCACATATGAAAATGCTTTTGACCATGAATTTTCTTTACTACTAAGAGAAAGATTACCTGTTTCTTTACTGAACATGTAGGATGCAACATTAGAGGTGGATTCTAATATATTGGCTTCCAATAGATTGAAGAAGGAAACAACTCAGCAGATGTATGACAGAAAAGGTAAGAAGGAAGCAATTCCAGGGGTTTCAACATCTCATTCTGCAGAAGGTAAAATTGATGAGATGGCCAAGCTAGTTAAGATCTTGACTGCAAAATTAAACAAGTCAGAACTAAAAATAAATTCAAACAAACCTATCCAAGAAGGTGAAAGAAACCCTAACAATCAAAACCAATTCAGAAGACAGTTTGATCCTCACTTCATACCTAGAGAACAAAGAAATCATGATATACATCAAGAAAGGAGAGAGACTGAGGATCAAAGGGTACCCCCCCCTCTTCAGAACAATGTTGTTGATGAAGAAGAGATTGAAGAGGAAGTGTTATTTGAAGACACAGATCAAAATATGAACTATTTTGGAGAACAATTGACTAAGGGTTTTGTCACTGAAGAAGAATTTTTAAATGCAGAATACTATGATGCTGATATGTTTGAAACAAAGATGATTTAAATCTGAAAATGACTGCTGTAACTACTGACGTCTATGAGAATGAACCAAAGAAGACTTTGAATTTGAGGTCAGGCCCAAAACAAGTAGTACAAAACCCAAAGAAGAAGGTAGTTGTACCTACTAAACAGCAATCCGATCCTGTGTCAGAGAAAAAACAAATTCAGGATAAGCAAAAGAAGAGTATGGAGGTTGAAGAGGTAAATAAAACTGTGCAAAATTTTAATTTGGAAAATGAATTAGGAAAAATAAAGATTCCTATGATTTTTACTAAATTAATGAAAATCCCTCTTACAAAGAATCAGTTCTTAAAATGATTGTTTCAGCAAACAGTCAGCCTCTTTCTGATACAGTGAATCTACAAGAATAAAATCCTAATATCTTTATTGGATCAGCTTTGGCTGAAAAAACTGAGAATGAAGCAGGTGCTTCACCTCCATTTTACATTACATTGACTATCCATGAACAAATGATACATAATTGTCTTTTAGATTCAAGAGCATCACATAACCTAATGCCAAAGGCTGTCATGGAGGCTTTAGGTCTGAGTATAACAAAACCCTACCATGATCTGTATGCTTTTGATTCACGAGCTGTAAAGTGTTTGGGTGTGATTAAAGACATGGTTGTTAGTTTGGCTCAGTTACCAATGAAAAGTGTGATAATGGATGTGGTAGTAGCAGATATTACACCTAAATTTGGATTACTTCTCTCTAGGTCTTGGGCAAAGAAAGTTGGTGGAACTTTACAAATGGATTTAACAT